>PVKU01009641.1:0-59767 GCA_004027475.1 Anoura caudifer
ATTTTATGTACTACCTCTTCTTTATCCGCTCATGTCTTGTTGGGCACTTGGGTTGCTTCCATATCTCATCTATTGTAAATGACACTGCAATGACTTTAGGAGTGTATATATTCTTTCATATTAGTGTTTTAGATTTCTTCAGATAATATACCCTGAATTTCAATCACTTAGTCATAAGATGGTTCTGTTTTTAATTTTTTGATGAATCTTTACTGATTTTCATAGTGTCTGCACCATTCTACATTCCCACCAACACTGCTTAAGGGTTCCCTTTTGTCTATATCTTTACCAATACTTGTTGCTTATGGATTTATTGATGATAGCTATTCTGACAGGTGTGAGGTTGATATCTCATTGTTTAAATCACCATTTCTCTGTCAATTAGTGATGTTGAGCGTCTTTATTTATTTAATGACCATCTGTATGTTCTCTTGGGAGAAGTGTCCATTCAGGCTCTGCCCATTTTTTAAATTGGATTGTTAGTTTTTTGGTGCTAAGGATTATGCGTTCTTTACAGATTTTGGATGTTACCCCTTATCAACTGTATCATTGGTGAACATCTTCTCCCACTGAGTAGGTTGTCTTTTTGTTTTGTGGATGATTTGCTTTGTTGTGCAAAACTTTTTTGTTTGATGTATTCCCATTTGTTTATTTTTTCTCTTTTGTTTCCCTTGCCTGAAGAGATATAGCAGAAAAAATATTCCTAAGAGAAATGTCCAAGATTTTACTGCCTATATTTTCTTCTTGAAGTTTAATGGTTTCAAATCTTAACATTTAAGTTTTTACATCATTGTGACTTTATTCTTATATGGTAAAACAAGGTGGGCTAGTTTCATTTTTCTTTTTTGCATGTATCTTTCCAATTTTACCAACACCATTTATGGAATATACCGTCTTTACTCCGTTGTACTTTCTCGCCTCCTTTGTCAAATATTAATTGACCATATAGGTGTGGGTTTATTTCTGGGCTCTCTATTTTGTTCCATTGATCTGTAATATATGTCTGTTTTTATGCTAGTATGATGCTATTTTGCTTACTGTTGCCTTATGGTATATAGTTTGATACTAAGTAGCATGAGACCTCCAACTTTGTTTTTCTTTTTCAAGAATTCTGTGGCTATTCAAGGTCTTTTGTGGTTCTATATAGATTTGTGCATTATTTGTTCTAGTTCTGTGAAATACACCATTGGTATTTTGATAGAATTGCATTGAATCTATAGATTGATTTGGGTAACATGAACATTTTAATGATGTTAATTCTTCTTATCCATGAGCAGGGTATATGCTTTCTTTTATTTGTATCTTCTTCAGTGTTTTATAGTTTTTTAAGTATAGGTCTTTTACCTTCATGGTTAAATTTATTCATAGGTATTTGATGTATTTGTAAGTGGGATTATTTGCTTAGTTTTCCTTTCTGATAATTCATTATTGGTGTATAAAAATGTAATCAATTTTTAATACATATTTTGTATCTTGCTACTTCACTGAATTCATTTATCAGTTCTAGTACTGTTTTTGTGGAATCTTTTGGGTTCTCTTCTTTCATTTTATAAATACCTAGAACATTAATGGCAAGGTTGAAGTGACAGTTACAGCTTATCATTCTCTTTTTCAGATGATCACAGTCGTGTTAAACTGCAAAATGCTGAAAATGACTATATTAATGCCAGCTTAGTTGAAATAGAAGAGGCGCAAAGGAGTTACATCTTAACACAGGCAAGTGGTGTTATGTGAAACATATGTGGCAATTCAGTTTTTGTGATTGGTCTACTTTAAAATATAGCTAAAAGAAATGTTTTGACTTTTTAGAAATGAAATGCTATTTCATTTTTTTCTATTTCTTAGTAATGAATTATAGAAATTACAGTATTTTTCAGCTCTGTATATTTAAAATAAAAGTAAAGTTAATTTTAATGTTATACATTCTGTAAAGGAAAAAATTTTAATGAAATGGCTCAGGCCAGTTCTTTCAGGCAAATTATCTTCTTTGCCTTATACTCAATACAAAGCCTTTATTAATCTTCCATTTCTCTCCAGATAACCTGTATGATAACCAGAGACCCTTTAAAAAGTTCTTCTGTACTCCTCTTGCTAGCACAGGGTTGTCCAACCCATGGCCCATGGACTGCATGTGGTCCAGGATGGCTATGAATGTGGTCCAACACAAAATCATAAATTTACTTAAAACATTGTGAGATTTTTTTTGTTTTCATTAGTGTTTGTGTATTTAATATATGGCCCAAGACAACTCTTCTTCTTCCAGAGTGGCCCAGAGATGCTAAAAGTTTGGACACTCCCATGTGTGGACATGCTCTAGATGGTGTCTGGCCTTTCTTCAGGGAAGAGTGGGGATGCTGAGACCAGGCACCCATAGGACTGGCTAGGGGAAAGAACAGAGAGCCTGGCAGTTAGTTCTCTTTGGTAATCTGCCTGATAACTTGTTGGCACATTGGCCACACTTATATTCCAGTACTGCTTTTCTTTTGTTCTGTGATAACAGAAATTATTTTGATTTATCTGCACCAACTACCCTTTGTTTATTAAATAACAGAGACCTTTTTAACAGTAACATAATTACCTCCAGTTAATGGTTTTTAAATATTCCAGAGATAAGTAGTATATTCATAATATTGAGATTTTAAAAAATTCAATCTGGATCAGAATATGGTAAAAAGATGTTAAAATGAATGTAGCTGTAAGCTATTAGACTATTTCTAATGCTTAGAATTAATTAATTATTCTAAACTAAAATTAATTACGTTCCTTTACTTGAATTAAAACAGTTCTTTCAAACAGAACAGAAAATCAAACACAAAAGGAAAAATAATCTGTGAAAAAACTGGTAAAGAACATAAATTCACAGTTCAAAGAAAAAGAGAAAAGTAGGTAATATACATATCAAAAGATCCTCAATTTTTCTAATAAGGTGATACAAATTTAAACCAGCAATCAATTACCACTTTTTACTTGTCAGAACAGCAGAGACTTAAAAATTTATAATACTCAGTCAAATACATACAGACATAAACATATGTGTGAGGATGTTTCTTGCAACTTTAATTTTAATAGCATAGGACTAGGAATAATAGGACTGAAATGACCAATAAGGGATCACCCAATAAATCTAGTGCCCATCTGATACCATACATGGTTATTACAATATTATTGGCCATGCTATATTTTACATTCCTGTGACTGTGTTTATAACCAGCAGTTTGTACATCTTTATCCTTTCTCTTTTTCTACCCATTTTCCCCAACCACCTTTCCATCTGACAGAAATCAAAATGTTCTCTGTATCTATGAGTTTGTTTCTGTTTTATTTGTTCGTTTATTTTGTTTTTTAGATTCCACATATAAGTGAAATTGTATGGTATTTGTCCTTCTATGTCTTACTTATTTCACTTAGCGTAATACCCTCTAGGTCCATCCATGTTGTCACAAATGGCAAGATTTCATATTTGTTTATGGCTGAGTAATATTCCATTGTATTTAGTATCACATCTTCTTTATCTATTCGTCTTAGATTGGATTCCATATTTTACACTTAGATTGCTTCCGTATCTTGGCTATTGTAAAGAATGCTGTGATGAACATAGGGATGCCTGTGTCTTTTCCATTCAGTGTTTTGGGTTTCTTTGGATAACCAGAAGTATGATTGCTTTTTCTTGTTATAGCCTTTGTTTTAAAATCTATTTCATCTGCTCTCAGATATTGGTAACCCAGCTTTGTTTTTCTTTATTGCTTTTTAAAAACTACTTTGTATTTATTTCTTTTGGGGACAGGGAGAGACACACTGATGTGTGAGAGAGATGTTGTTCAATTGGTTGCCTCATGCATGCCCCCAGATGGGGTCCTGGCCCACAATCCAGGCATGTGCCCTAACTGCGAATCCAGCTGGAAACCTTTCAGTTTGCAGGCCGGCAGTCAATCCATTGAGCCACAGCAGCCTTGGTGCCAGCTTTATTCTTTTTATTTTCATTTCCCAGAAATATCATTTCCTATCCCTTTACTTTCAGTCTTTGCACATCTTTCAGTTTGAAGCAGATCTCATAGAGAGCATATATGTGGACTTCTTTTCCTATCCGTTCAACTACCCTTTGTCTTTTGATTGGGGCATTTACTCTGTCTGCATTAAAAGTGATTATTGATAGGTGTGTAGTTATTACCATTTTATTATTTATACGTTTTATCTTCTTAAAGTTCCTTTGGCATTTTTTGTAATGCTGGTAATGAACTCCTTTAGCTTTTTCTTGTCTGGGATACCCTAGATCCTTATCACTGCCCTCTCTGTTTTTTGGTAGTCTCATTTATCTATTTATTTATTTTCTGATTCTGGTCCTTAAAAATGTAGGTGTTTCTCAAGATTCTGATTTAGGTTTTTTTACCCATCTCAGCCTACACACGTAACTTTCAGCTTTCAGGCACCATATTTTCAATCTTTGTGTCTTAAGAGAGAGTGTGTTGACTCTGGATTCACAGTATCCATGCTCAAATCCTGGTTCCACTAGTTCATTTGGTCAGCAGATTCATTTATCCAGTGAAGATTTATTGATTGAGTACCTAGTTTGTAGCAGATATTGTTCAAATAAAAGAGACATTAATAAAAACCCTGCCATTAAGAACTTTATATCCTAGTGGGAAGTAAAATTAATAACAGCTAGTAATTCTGTAACTTTTTTTTATATTTTATATGTTCCATATAATTTTAGCCTCAGGATAAATAGTGTTATTATCTTAGCCTCTGTGGTAAATACTGTTATTGTATTTATGTTATTCATGAAAAATAATCTAAAAATACCCAAGGACATTAAATAACTTTACCAAGGTCATACAACAAGACAAGGCCAGAATTTGAAACCACATGATCTCCTTAGGATCCATGGTTTATACTCTTTAATCATTTAGCTCTACTGTTTTAGAATTACTATGTGACCTTGGAAAAGTTACTTAGCTCCTCAATCCTGTATGTCTGTGTTATTGGTAAGTACTTATATTGTCTGTAGAGTGATGTTGAGAGAAATTCATACAGTACCTGATACTATGGTAAGCACTCATGGATTATATGTTGTAGAATTTGTTATTGCTTCTTATTATTAGTAATAATAATAATAATAATCCTTTTATAAAATGCTTAAATCCCATCAGGATAAAGAGAATGTCTGATTAATACTATAGTGATTACGTTTAAACCTCCCGTCCCTGTTGAACTGTTTCTGTGTGCCTTGACAGACCCCCTTCATTCATTTGGAGCACGAGAACTCAGAAGCTTGTCCTCAGCTTTTTCTTCTTCCCTGAATTCCTCCCCTATATTCCAGGTCTCTACTTGATATTTTTACCCAGATGACTCCTTGACATCACAAATTTCTATACCTAACTTGTTTTTTTGTTTTTTGTTTTTTTTAACCAGACCTTTTAAAAAAATTTTTACCTTTTTTTCTATTTTTCTCATCTGCGTTAAACTATCCTCATCATCTTCTAGATCCTTTCCTTTCATTTGCTGTCTCTGCCCTTTTCTAGACTTCTGTTAAACTTTTTTTGTTCCGATGCAGTAGCTTTTTAACTTACTTCCATGTCACCAGTCCTTCCATTTCTAATCCATATTTAATAATGCCACTAGAATTATTTTTGTAATATACAAATCTGATCATATCAGTCTTTAAAACAAATTTGTTTATTTCCTGAATGGAAGATCCTTTACTACTTTGCAGGTATAGTTTCTTACTGCGTACCTCCCCTTCGCCTTCATTGATCTATTTGTCTTTTCTCAGATATGTCCTAAACATGCACATGCCTTGCCTTGTGCTTGGAATGGACCCTGACCCCCTCTCTGAGTCAGTGCCCTCCTTATGTTCAAGGCTCTGATGTAATATCCTTCCTATTCCCAAAGCTCAGATAGTTTACCTCTTGCTCTTGTGGCACTTGATGTATTTCAGTTAGTAGGACAAGTACTTCTCCTCGCCTCCTTTGTAAGCTCTTTGAAGGCTGAGACTGCTCTTGCCCTTATACCTTGTACTTTGGAAAGAGAACATACTCAGAAAATATTTCAAAGGACAGAGAAAACTACAGATGGTAAATGTTTATTAAAACTTCCCCTGTTCTGATTGTCCTTTGTTCCTTTTTTATTATCTTTTCCCCTGAGTTTTATGAATTTAAAAAAATATTAGTTTCTTGGTATAAATCTCTATTTTGCAGAAGAAAGTTGGTAGTATTTTGGTAGTATTGCTGGTATGTGGAAGAAGAGCTGAGAGGTAAACCCTTGTCCCCACATTCTCAGTGTACACACTAAGGAATGACTTCATTGGTGGATTGATATATCCATTTTTTTTTAGATGAAAGAAAAGGTATTCGTTTTATGGGGGATTTACTCATTGCTATTTTTACCTTTACAGTGTCTGTTTTGTTTTAGAAGTACATCAAGTAATAAATAGTATGTGTTGAGTGAGAAAAGTATCTTCAAACATTAGGTTGCAGTTTCTCAGGATTCTCACTAGATTTCTATTATTTTGATAACTCAGAAGCTTAGGTTTTATTAATTCAAATAATATTTAAGAGCATCTGCTACATACCAGGGGATACAATTGCCTTAAAGATGCTTTCAGTCTGGTATCACTTGAATTACCTTGTTTTACCTTTGGAGCTGAAGCTCCAGGCTGACCTGGCCCCCAAGTCCTCATTGTGCCTCTAACTTACCACTCTACCACACTGCCCTATGAGGTGACTGCATGCTGAGTTGCTTTAGGTATATTAAAACCTCATTTATTTTAACCTTCACTTATTTGAAATTAATAATTTGGGCATGGCCTTTCATCTCTGATTTGCCCTTTGTTCTGCCCTATGTTACCATTAAACATAATGTGAAGATAATTGGAAGTACATATTACAATATGATATTTTTTTCTTGTGGCAATATTGTAATATGAACCATTGCCCCTTTAAGTCTGCTGTTGAGGTCACTCATGCTGTGGTTTTGTAGATTAATACTTTTATTGTGGTGCAGGTACTTTGATATTTCTGCTTTTTCTGGAAATCTTTTGTTGACTGGCTGGCCAGTGATAGCACAAACTTCCTCTTTTCTGGACTGCCCTGATCCATGGGAGGCAGAGCCTCCTCTCTTTTCTGCTGTGGAAGCTGAAGGGGGCAGAAATTTCCTTTGCCTACCTCCTTTGCAGGTAGAACATGAGCAATCAGGTATTCCCGTTTGTCATTTTGATTCTGGTTTGCTTATAGTTTTTTGTGTGAATACTACAGCCATCTTTGTATGGCAATGCTAGCAAAGCAAACTGGTAGACCTTACAGTATCAGGAGCATTGTACAACCCAGGCTGACTCTTCTTTGGGTAGAATCTTGCCTTGACATTTGTTCTGCCCAAGCTCAGTTCTCCAGTTGTCAACTCTGAAAGTGACCTGATAGCCTGAAGAATTCCTTTTCTGCCTAAGTGAATAAAAGTCAGTTTTGATTATTTATAAATGATAATCCTAACTAGTACAGACATTTTTTTTTTAATTCAAGTGGATTTAAAGTCTTGATTAGCTAATTACAGTCAGTACATTTTTCTCAAGTCAGAACCATACTTGAAGGAGTTTCCTTGAGCTTTGCTCTATTACCTGTCTCTTACATACTTTTTCTTGGCTGTTCTTACAGGGCCCACTTCCTAATACAGGTTGTCATTTCTGGCTCATGGTTTGGCAGCAAAAGACGAAAGCAGTTGTCATGCTAAACAGAGTTGTGGAGAAAGAATCGGTGAGTAATACTTAATATTTACAACTTAGTGTACTGCTTGTGATCATTAGCTTATAAATATTTTCGTATTTCTTTTGGGATATTTATTCATAACTTTTGGTATTTAATTACTTAAGGCTAGTAGTCAGGGTATTTCTGACCTGAAAAACTAATGAATCCTTTTCCTTTCATACTTTTTTTTTTAAATTATTGTTCAAGTACAGTTTTCTGCCTTTTGACCCTCCTTTTATACTTTTAATATGTAAGTAACAATTGCAGACAACTGTCCTCCAAGATATAAATATAATAGAACAAATACTAGTAGTAGTATACATAGAACTTGGGAATACCTAGGCTTTATTAGAATTTTTACAATTTTTTTTAACATCAGAATTTTGGAAATTTTATTAAAGATTAAAGTAACAGGATTTTTAAAATCTTTATAAATTATTATTGGCTCTTTCTTAGGTCATGAAATAGTGGGAAATTTTTGAAATTTGAAGTATAATCTAAACATAGTGCTAATTAGTTGTTTAACTTTGGTTACATTATTTAAATTCTGTAGCTTTAGATTCATTTTTCTGTCAAACAAGTAAATTGGAAAATATTATCATTAAGGTCTGTTTCAGCCTTAAGATCTTGGACTATTCTACTTCTTCAGATTCCTGATTCATACTGTTTTCTAAATTTATAATTGGAGGATTTCTATGGAGGTCAAAATTTTTCTAATTTATTTCCATTCTAAGGTGGCTTTTCATGGTTCCTAATATGATTTAAAAATTAAGTGATGACAACGTTGTCAGTATTGCAGACTAAATGATTTATTAGTTTCATTCCTCACTGTGATATATTATTACTGTATTGATAGAGTAAGATTATCACCAGAAATTGGAAATCATATTTATGGTGGTTGGATCTAGATACCTCATAAGATTTAGGTGTAATTATTTGGGTTGATTACTTCATAGGTAGGTGGTGGTGTTTTGTTTATCAAAAGGCCTATACTGTGTGATTATCTTTCTTTTTATGTTAGCAGTCATAGTTGTTCAGTCCTTAGTTACTTAATTAAGGGTTACAAAATAGTGATATTCCAACTTTATCATTCTTTCTTGAGTTTATATTGAAATAGTTCTCTAAAAAAAGTTTTCCGTGCTAATTATTTGACCACTTTTATATAGGAAAAACAGTTTTCAAAACAGAGTTGATTCTCGAGTGTCCTCAAAAGGTGACCAATTAGGGTTTTGTAGTGTGAGAGAGGAGTGGTATCAATTATTATGAACTAATGGATTTAAAAATATTTGATTCTTTTAACTCCATTGCACTTATTATCCTTATTAGTAGTCAGATTGTTCCTTCATTGGAATCTCTTCAGGTTGGGCCCCAAGTCCTTTTAACACAAACCTAAGAGTCCTTAATAATAAATAACCTTTTTGCTATCTGGAATAACTACATATTAAAGGCTCATCTTAAACTCTTCTTCACAGAATCAGGCATTTCTTTATAAAGAGTCTTGCTTTTAAAGCTTTTCAGTGAACAGAACTAGAGAAAAATGTGTTTGTGTTTTAAGATAATAATACCTCAAGAGTTCATACTGATCACTTCCAGTTCAAATTTAGGACTATAGAGGTTAGCTTAACCCTTTCTACCTTATATTTGTTACCTTCTATTTTTATACCAAGGATTTTGGTTCTCACTAGGGATGTAGAATTATCTTATAATGACCCATTTACTTTGTCCCAAATTACATACAAAGATTACTCATAAAAACAATATCAACTCCATCACCAAAATAATTACCAAGAAATGTTTAACATTTTTTTGTTTTCCTCATTCTCTTTCTGGTTTTTCTAAGGTGTACTTTACCTATATTCTCAGAGTATATAACATACTAGTGTTTCTCTTATATTCCTTTGAAAATCCTACTTCTACATGTAAATATGTATTTAACATTCATCGCCAGTCTTTGTTGATGTCTCTGCATTTGTTCGGTCTATAGCTCATTCTCTGGTGAATCCTAAGGAAGGATTCTTGGGGAAAATAGCCCCTGATTTCTTACATGTTGATGACAGTGTAACTGCTGTCCTAATGCTTAAAGTCAGTTTGGCAGGACATAAAATACTTGGGTTACATTTGCTTTTCTTTGGTCGTCTTAAATATGTTATTCCATTTCTTTCTGACATTACAAACTACTGTGTAAGTCAAGTGGAAATCTTTTTTTTAAATAAATCACTTTTTAAAAAAATTAAGATTCTGTTAATTTTACCCAACTATGTCTTAGTGTTGGTCATTCTAGGTCATTTTTTCCAGGGGCATAGTGTACTCTTTCAATATGTAATTTGATTTTTTTCCTTTTTTAAAGAAAAATTTATTGAATCATACTTTTAGTATTTATTGTTTCCTTGCTTGCTTGGTGTTCTTTGGGTCTTCCTATTACACATATCTTAGATTTTCTTTGCTTGTTTTCTTTAAAGATTCAATTTACTTATTTTTGGAGAGAGAGGAAGGGAGGGGGTGGGGAGAAACATCAATGTGTGGTTGTCTCTTGAATGCCCCCCACCAGGGACTCAGCCCATAACCCAGGCATATGCCCTGACCAGGAATTGAACCAGCAACCCATTGGTTCACAGGATGGCACTTAATCCACTGAGCGACATCAGCCAGGGCTTTTTGCCTATTTTTATCTTTGACACAATGTCTCTCTAATTCTGTTTGCTACTCTCTTCATTTAAAAAAATACATATTTTCTTTTTCCTTTTAAGATGTTGTCCGTTCCATTTACTCACACCTCTGTTCTTTTTAAGATTTTATTTACTTATTTTTGGAGAGAGGGGAAAGAAGAGTGAAAGAGGAAAGAAATATCAATGTGTGGTTGCCTCTCATGCAACCCCTATTAGGGACCTGGTCTGCAACCCAGGCCTGTGCCCTGACTGCAAATTGAACTGGCAACCCTTTGGTTTGCAGGCCGGCACTCAATCTATTGAGCCACACCAGCCAGGGCAGTTCCTTTTAGTTTAATTAGCCTTTTTTTGTGTTCTGTTAATGAAATGACTCTTATCTTACCTTGCCTCAGTCTACTAGCTCCATAATTTGGCTTTTCAGAAGATACTTAATATTGCCACATATAAATTTTATATTAGTTCAGCCAAAATGCAACAACTGTAGGTGAAGTGGGCTTATCTTCTAATTCCAATCCTTCTAATTCTTTCCTGGCTTAATAAGTAAATAACACAGTGTTATTTCTAGATACGTAGTATTTAGTAGCAGATTTATAGGTATTTATGAAAAATATTTGAAAATAGAGCCTTTTAAAATATTTTTGGAATATAAGATTCTTGCAAGAGTTTGATACTTTTGGAAACATAAAGTAAAGGCTAGTATGCTGTTAAACTATAGGTTATCATGCTTTAGAAATGAGAAATTCATTTTTATTTTATTAACATTATATCTGCTTATGGCTTTTTAGTGTATAAGTTATAGGAAAATTTTACAAACCTGCTCTTATAAAATGTCCATCCAATTAAAATAGATTAAACATCAAATATGGTGTGACTGTTCTTAGATTTGAGTAGTTGAAAACAATAGCATGTGTATGTATGGTTTGTTTTTATTTTCCAATTTTTTATGGTTTCATAATGTCTATGTACTAAAAAAAATATATATACATATTCTTAAATTTAGGTTAAATGTGCACAGTACTGGCCAACAAAAGACGACCAAGAGATGCTGTTTAAAGAAACAGGATTCAGTGTGAAGTTCTTGTCAGAAGATGTGAAGTCGTATTATACAGTACATCTACTGCAATTAGAAAATATCAATGTAAGACTTTTCATGCCCCAAAGATTGAATTTTATATGAAGATTTTAGGAATTATTTTTTATTCAATTTTTTAAAAAATTATAGTTGACAATATTATATTAATTTTTCAGGTGTTCTTTGTTATGAGGTTTGAATTTTGGAGCAGCACATACATTTTAATCATAATGCCTCCTTTTCCAGGACTGTTATGGAGATCCAGTGAACATGTGCATGCGAAGCATCTGATGCAGCGTAGGCAGCCAGTAAGCACCAACTGTTGGTGCTTACTGTTCAGAGTAGCAAGCTATTTAAGAAAGTAACTTACTGTAATGTTGTTAATTCAAGTGATTCACCACACAGAAATTTGTCATGATTGAATTGGGCAAAATGGTGAAATAAATTGAGCCTGTATTCTCAAGAATATATACTTGTTTTTTTTTTCCCAGAAATGTAAGAATTGTTCCTTGGTACTTGGTTGAGATACATGTAAATGGTAGATTGTGAGCCTGCTGTTGTCAAGCTGTGGATCAAGACCTTTTCTCCCCCTTGTTCCACTTCTTTCGCATTCTTTGTGTTATGGTTAGAATAAATAGAAAATATGAAAAGATAGTGATTCTTATATGCAATTAGAAACTAAAAAAACTAGAAAATAGGAAAATGTTTGCCATAAAATGACTTTTAGAATGTATCAAGTCACTTCATAAAGTGAGATACTGTTTTACTTAACCATTAAGTAGATTAATTCATTAACACAATTATTAACAAAAAATAAAGCTTTGTAGAGAACAGAAGGGATATACATAAAAGTACTTTTTTGATACTTAAAAATACCTTTTATGGTTGATCTCTTGGAACACCTCTGTTTTTATTGCATACTGTAAGCACGGGTGCATAGTATGTGTTTAAGGCCCAGGCCCAGCTACCCATGACATCCATAACCAAGCGTATTATGTGATCTCTTTTAGGTCATCTAAGGAGGCTCAGGGGTGGGAATTACCAGGCTTACACTTATTTTTAAATTTCCTTTACCATGTTTATTCTGCACCAACTATTCCATTTACATATGCCTTAAGCTATATTGACACGCATCAACAGCTATTTGATTGTACAGCATTATTTCCAGAAACAGAACTGCATTTCCATAAACTTCTCAAAGTTCTCTGCATTGTCTTCTCTTGGTATTTATCCCAGGTACCTCATGTACTTGTGTCATTAAAATGGAGAAGGCATAGATGTCTTTCTCTGTTTCTGAAACCTAATTGAAAATTGATTATATCTAAAATAATAAAGTAGAATGACTTGTATTTTGTTTATTAGTTTGCAGAGTGCTTTCACCCATAGTCTTCCTGGAATGTGGATAGAATAAATATTCTTAATATCCCTGTATTTCATATTTTTTAAAAAACCCTAAAATCCATTAGGTTATAGGATTTTGTTTCTATAAATAGATTACTTGGCTAATAAGTGACAGATCAGAACCCAAATCCAGATCTCCTAACTTCTAATGACAATGAGTTACGTCTTTTGAAAAAAAGATGCTAATTGTTGTAAAGGAGGATTCTTGGTTCTAAAGCATCTTTCTGAATGAGGTCACCATGTGATCTGGCCAACCACTATGTTTTAGTTGTTAGCAACTGTGTGATTTCTTACTGGCCTGGGTTCAGAATCTACCATAATTAAATAGCAACAGTTTGTTTATGTTCTATTTTACAATCTTTAGTAAGCACTAGGAATGTTAGAAGAATAAAGTAGCATTTCAGTTTGAGAGGCAGAGTTGCATTTGGTTAATTATTTAGACTCTGGAACCAGATTGCCTGAGTTTAAATCCCAGGTGAGCTCAGCTATTCCTCGCTGTGTGATTGGTCTCATTACTTAACCTCTGTATCTCAGTTTTCTGATCTACAGAATGAGGATAATGATGTGTACCTATCTTAAGGGGTTTGTTATAAGGATTAAGTGAATTAATACTATATAACAGTACCTAAAATTCAGTGTAGGATCCACAGTTATTAGCTTTAGTTGTTTATATCTGTTTTCTTTGTAATATTAATGAATTGGAACAACTGCAGTAGCGAGGACAATTGGAAAGATCAAGTTGAGGGAGAAGGAAATAATGAGAGAGTGAGAGGTGATGAAATAGGGGAGTGATAGCCAATCTCACCAGCATATCTTTGTTGAGATTCATGAACTGCAGAGAACCTGTTGGCTTCCAAAGGAGTCTGACTTATATCTATTAACAGATCCAGGTCCAGAGCTGTCTGTGCAGGCCCTGCTTTTTTACAGCCCTCTTATCTAATGGAGCAATAAAACTGCATACCAGCAGTATTTTTCCAATGTCTTGATTAGAGCTGAATTTGAACTTTTGCTCCTGAATGAAGAGATTGCATTTTTGCTTTTAAAGTGGCCCTATGGCTTAAGCTATGAAGATAGTTTTGAGGGGCTTTTAAAGTACAAGGTCCTCTAGTGTGCTTATTCAGTTTTTTCTTTATTGTTGCCCTTCACTATTTTCCATAATATTGTTGGTCAGCTTATTCTGGGAATACAATGGTAATACTGACAGCTAGCCTTCTATTTCTCTGTCTCTGTAGATTTGCCCCAAACAGATGAGTGTCTAATTATGATGCTTAGCTGGGACTTGAGTCAAAATAGCTTAAAGGTTTATCTCTCCCGGAATGTCCTGGTCTCTTCTCTTCCTACTTATAGCCTACCGATCTTTCAGGCACTACCACGTGTGCCCCATTTTTTACTGAGGTCTCAGTATAGATCTGTGATGCATTCATTTTTATCAGCTAAGAGTTTCTCTCCTCAATTTAAATTTTACCACTTTACTGGCTCATTCACTACTTCTATGTGTATATATTTTGACTTTATATAACAAGGTTTTTAACTCCCTGTGGGCAAGATTCTTATCTGTTATCTTTGAACTCCTCTCTTTTGTTGCACTGAGTATATTGTTAACCACACTACACCTGAGTGGTTATTCTCAAACAGGCATGATTCTTCCACCTCACTCTAAAAACCTTCCTTGGCCCTTGCAGAAGTCTTTGACCCAGCCCAGCCGGGTCCTTGCCTCCTTCTCTACCTCATCTCTTTCAGGGACTCAAAATTCCTTCTTGCTAAATGACTTACTCTTCTCACATAGGTTTTTACTTGGGGTCTCATACCTCTGCATATTGCTTTTCTTTGCTTAGAATGAAATCCCTGTGCCTAACTATCCTGTCACTCTCCTCTCCTACAGATCTGGTGAGTTCTATTAATCTTTTAAAATAAAAGTAACCAGGGAGGTTCCGGCCAAGGTAGAGGCATAGGTAGAAACACTTTGCTTGCTCGCACAACCAAAGTAAGGATAACAGCCGATCTAAAAACAATAAACAAGCAGAAGTGCCAGAAAATCAAACTGCATGGAACTCCAACAGCCAAGGAGTTAAAGAAACATTCACCCAGACCTGTAGGAGGGGCAGAGATGGGAGACAAATCCCTGAGGGGAGAGGACGCATGGCAAGGTGATGGATTGTGCAGGCAAGGCATGGCTGGCTGAATAGGAAACTAAAGACTCAAAGCTAGCTATAAACTACTGCAGGGGTTGCCATGACAGGAGAAACTCCCAGTCTCACATGAGAGAGTTTGTTGGAAAGTAGGGCTAGAGTGGAGCAAGTGAGTGGCATTATTCCCTCTCTGACCCTTCCCCCAGAGACAGTGCCACAACAGCAGCAAAGAGGGTAGCTCTGCACTGGCAAAAACCTAAGGCCCTGCCCCTTTACAACATATGGGGGTGGGGGTGCCGAGACAAAGAAGCATGGCCCAAATGAAAGAACAGATCAAAACTCCAGAAAAAGAGCTAAGCGATGGGGAGATAGCCAACCAATCGGATGCAAAGTTCAAAACATTGTTAATCAGGATGCTTACAGAACTGATTCAGTTGCAAAATGAAGGAAGAAAGGAAGGCTACCCAAAGTGAAATAAAGTAAAATATACAGGGAACCAACAGTGCAGGGAAGGAAACGGGGACTCAAATCAACGATTGGAACAAAAGGAAGAAATAAGCATCCAACCAGAACAGAATGAAGAAATAAAATCTCAAAAAAATGAGAAGAAGCTTAGGAACTTCTGGGACAACTTTAAGTACTCTCAGATCAGAATCATAGGGATGCCATAAGGAGGAGAGCAAGAGCAAGAAGTTGAAAACTTATTTGAACAAATAATAAAGGAAAACTTCCCCAATCTGGCAAAGGAAATAGACTTCCAGGAAGTCCAGAGAGTCCCAAAGAAATTGGACCCAAGGAGGAACACACCAAGGCACGTCATCATTAAGTTACCCAAGATTAAAGATAAAGACAAAATCTTAAATCCAGCAAGAGTAAAGGAGAGAGTTACCCAGAAAGGACTTCCCATAATACTAGAGGCTGATTTCTGAACCCCCTCCCCCCAAAAAAAACCCTACAGGCAAGAATGGACTGGAAAGAAGTATTTGAAGTCATGAAAGGCAAGAACCTACATTCAAGATTGCTCTATCCAGCAAAGCCTTCATTTAGCATGGAAGGTCAGATAAAGTACCTCCCAGATAAGGTAAAGTTAAAGGAGTTCATCATTACCAAGCCCTTATTATATGAAAGGTTTAAAGGGACATCTATAAGAAATAGAAGAAGATCAAAAAGTGTGAACAGCAAAATGACAGCAAGCTCACAACTATCAACAACTGAACCTAAAAAGCAAAATCAGAAACTAAGGAAACAACCAGAACAGGAACAGAACCAGAGAAATGGAGATCACACAGAGGGTTTTCAGTGGGACGGGGGAGGAGAAGAATGGAAGGGGAAAGGTACAGGGAATAAGAAGCATAATTGATAGCCATAAAATAGACAGGGAGAGGTAAGAATGGTATAGGAAACAGAGAGGTCAAAGAACTTGAATGTACAATCCATGGACATGAACTAAGTGGGCAGGGGTAGGGGGAATGCTGGACAGTTGGGGGTGAAGGGTGGAGGGGAGATAAAGGGGAGGAAAAAAACTGGGAAAACTGTAATAGCATAACCAATAAAATAGACTTAAAACTATAACTCATTGAAAATAAAAATAACCAAATATTTAACATGGACAATATAGTAATCTTGGCAAAAATAATGAGAGCCTGAACTAAGGCAGTGACCATAAGGGTACAGATTTGATATATTAAATCTATATTTAGGAGATAGTGTTAACAAACTTTGCTAATCTTCAGGTGCAGAGGGAATATTAAGTGAAGAGATTGAAAATATGGAGAGTTTTAAATTGATTGGAAATTGTTTGTGGCTATCGTAAATTAGTGAGTATAATAGTTTCAGAAATAGCCAGTATCTGTTAAGCTTTATCATGTGCAAATATACATTAGGCACTTTACATTCATTATTTCATTTATTCCTCATAATGACCTTCTAAGGTAAGTACTATCTTTAACCCTATCTACAGATGATGAAATTGGGGCATATGGAAGTCTT
Organism: Anoura caudifer; assembly: GCA_004027475.1. Lineage (NCBI taxonomy): Eukaryota > Metazoa > Chordata > Mammalia > Chiroptera > Phyllostomidae > Anoura > Anoura caudifer. The sequence continues at coordinate 16,991 of PVKU01009641.1, forward strand.
TTGGAAACATAATCTTGGTACCTTCTATATATGCCTAGAAGTGTAAAAATAATTAGTCCTGGAGCCATAGAGCTGCGTAGATTTTTATATTAATTAGAAAATATGTATACTGATGATGAAAATAATAGTTAATTTGAATGGCTTTAGACAGCATACATTTAAATTGACATTGCAGTAAGCCTAACAGCTCTCCTGCTCATTGTCTTATACCTGCTCAGCTCAGATTATCTTTCTGTCCTTATTTACAGGGTGGGGCAACAGTAGATTTACAGTTGTGAGGTCAGGAAACAGTTTATTTTTGTATTATTTATTAATTACTCTATTTTTCATAGGAACAACTATAAACGTACTTTTGCCCACCCTGTATAATGAGTTTGACATATTTATTCAAAGACTTTAAATTTAGAATTCTCCTTCAAAAAGTGTAAATGAGATTTTTGCCTTAAAAAGAACAGTGAACTTGACACTTTTGGGTACAGTGTGGTATACATAATGCAATATTGAACAAAGAGAATTGGGCAGGTGTGTACAAAGCAGCTGGAGAAGGGACAGCTAAGCATTTGTGAGTGCAAACTAGGTGTGTGGCGGGGGAGCGGGTGCAGCTGTGGGAAAGGGCTGGGAGGGACCGCCTGAGCATCGCTGAGAGAAAACTGATGTGACTTGGTGACTTAGGAGAAAGAAAGGGTGCTTCAACAGTTTTCATACACGGAGTTGTCAGATATTCTAAAGTCTAAATGCAGAGCTTGTTTGGAATGAAGATGAATTTTGTTTTAGCTCTCTATCCTTTGGCAAGCCTTTTTGTCCCCATGTGAAAAAGAGGGAAAAGGGGTCTGTCTAATAATGCATATAAACATTTCTTTTATACCACAGAGTAATATCAGGCTCTTACTGCTTTAGGTGGTGTTTTGGGGTTTGTATGATTTTGTGAGCTGTGTTTTTTTAATCTTTTTTTCAGTAAGAGTAAATTAATAAAGGAGTTTTTTTAGTCTGTTCTGATAGAGAATAAAAAGACTGATTTTCAAAAATCCATTAGTCAGTATTATACAAACACTGTATCATACAAATAGTTGTGAGCATTTCTGGGAACTGGCTTTGAATAACCCAGACAGTGTGAATTGAATTTGAAAAAATTGAACAAGGGGTCAGTAGTCTTGAGCCAAAATCATACAAGCAAAGAAAAAGCAAACAGTTATTCAGGATTTTGAGGTAACCATAGGTTTTGAGCCAGGAGGTGATGCAATAATTGAGCATACAATTACCTAGGAACACTGGGCCACACCATAAGGAGCACAGCTCCTACGCAAGCAGGGTCCACACTCAAATGGGTAGTCTGGCCCTGCTGTGCGCGGTCAGCACTGCATGGTAGCTGATGACCACAGCAGGGAATTATCAGGTTTTCACCTGTCCAATTTTAACTTTGTAAAAGCCTTCTTAATTTGGAATATTTAAAAAACCTTTTTTTTTAGTACAGTAAATTTAATTGCCTTTTTTACATATGGTAAGATACAGTCATTTTGGTGTACAGTTCTTAAGAGTTTTCACAATGCATTCAGTTATATAATACTTCACCCCCATCAAGATACAGACGAGTTGGAGCGCTGTCAGCATTTCCCCCCACCCATTTTTCTTAGCCTGCCTATGTACAATCAGTGCTACGTCCCACTCCCAGCTCCTCGAAACCACTGAGTTGGCTTCTATTCCTATTATTTTGTCTTTTCCAGACTGTCATGTAAGTGGAGTCATACAGTACATATCTTTTGGAGTCTGGCTTCCTTTACTTACGATACTTAATACGGAAATATTTTGAAGTCTAGTAACAAGAATGATTATTTTAGTAATAAAAAATCTTCTAGTACCCCAGTATATTGAGAACCTATTGGCCATGGTATATTTGGAATTATGAAAGCTGGATATTTAGAAGAATTAATCACTAAAACTGTATAATTAAACTTTTTAAAATACAATTTTTAAATTTCTTTACTGCTTTATCAGTGCTGTGTCTGATATAATTTAGTCTGACACTTAGACTCTTAATTTCTACTGAAAAGAGGGAACTTTTACTTTTTTAAAAGTGAAAGCTGACTTTAATTTTGAAAATTTATATTGAAAGCAGGTTCTATAATAATGTTTGGCTGTTAACCCTTAAAAATACTATGTTTTTTAATGTTAATTCTATGGCTTCTTCCTCCAAAATGTCTTATGATGAAACTGAAAAATTGTGCAAAGACATGTTTGTTTACAGAAATGAGTATAAGGCACAAAAGTGCTCCTTAGGGCAAAAGGCAATTGGCAAAAACTAAGGAACATTTTCATAAGGAGTAAGTCAGATATATAAGATCATGAGGACTATTCAGGAAGTGATAGTGAATGCCCAGCAGGCTTTAAGAGATAGGAAACATTTAGCATGCTGGTAAATCATTTAGCATATCAGCGAAAGCATTTAAACAATTTTAGGGCTGGAAATTATTACCATGGGGAAAAGCAGCAATTGGAAGATTTTTAAAATTCTTGACTTGTTCCTCTATTCCTGTGTAACCCAATATAAAAGATAATTTATAGAATGAGAAAGATTATACCTAAAGAAAATTTGGAATTCTTAAAAAAAAAGACCATTAAAGAATGTAAAATTATACTGGCAGACATTTTAAAAAATAGAATAAAAAAATCCATTCATCAAGTATGAAGTAAAGAAAGTATTGGCAGCATATATGGTACGGGTTAGTGGTTAAGAACTTAAGTGCTACTATACTGGACTGCTGCTTCAAATTCTGGCTCTGCCATTTTCTAAATGTGTGACCTTGGATAAATTAGTTAACCTTTGCCTTAGTTTTCTCATCTGGAGAATGACTTTTACATAGGATTGTTATATAATTAATACATAAAAAGCTTAGAACACACCTGCAAAATAATGTTTTAGCTATTACTAATATATTCTAAATTTTCCTAAAGAAAATCTTTCCAAACTTGTGTAGGTGATTATCAGAAACCAAAGGAAAAATCATGGTATAAAAAGTCCATAGAATTAAAAGCATTACACAAAGCACTTAATTCTGAAGTAGTTTTTTCAAAAGAAAAAAAAATAGAACTAACTTTTTCCCCTTGATTTTTATTTTTTAGAGTGGTGAAACCAGAACAGTATCTCACTTTCATTATACTACCTGGCCAGATTTTGGAGTCCCTGAATCACCAGCTTCATTTCTCAATTTCTTATTTAAAGTGAGAGAATCTGGCTCCTTGAATCCTGAACATGGGCCTGCAGTGATCCACTGTAGTGCAGGCATTGGACGGTCAGGCACCTTTGCTCTAGTCGATACCTGTCTTGTTCTGGTAAGTGCTTCTTATGAGCTAATTTTAGGCTTGTTTACTTTTGTATTGTTTCCACTGAGTGGAGTAAGCTAATGTCAGTATCCTAGAACTGTGATTTTCAAACTTAAACTTCTGCCCTTTTTTAGGAAAAACCTGAACATTTCATTTATACTCCTTCAGTTGCACTTGTGGGGTGTAAGAACAGTTGAGTCTTAGCCCATCTACTATATTACTTTACTACTCGGCCTATATATAGTCTACTTCAATCAAAAATTAGATTGGTACATTAAAGTGAACTTTGATATGTTTAAAACTCCAGTGTTTATTCTGTTCATGGTGAATATTAAAACTGAATCATGTGTGTGCCTGTTCCCAAATATAATTTCAACAACTTTTTTCGTTTTCAGTTGAGGGGAGAATATGGTGGTTATAATACCAGATCAATAGTCAGGGCTGGTGCAGTGGCTCAACAGTGTCATTGTGGATCTAGGGTCTTTCTTTCTTCTTCACCATCTCCAGAAGGCTGCTCTACGCAGACATGAAGGCAGAAAGGCACTGGGCAAAAAGTGCCCTTCTGCCTTTTACTCCTGCCAAGAAGAGCAGTTCTTCTTTATGTTAAGCCAGACTGGTCATAAATCCTTCCTTAGACCAAACACTGGCCACAGTGAATGAGGTGGTTGTGATTGGTTTGGAATCAACTGTGAATCAGCTAAAGGACTAAAAGTCCTCCATCTGCTACTTGAACAGTTGAGGTGTGGGGAGGCAGGTGTCTGGGGATGGTGGTTTTGTATATAACTGACAGCTTCAGTGATAACTTATCCATGTTTTTGAGGAAGAACATAGGACATAACAAAACTCCTAGTAATTATCCGTTATTGCTTCTCTTTCTTGGACTCTAAAACAAAGGGCTTGAATAATTTACTTTCTACCTTTCTTGCAGATGGAAAAAGGAGATGATATTAACATTAAACAACTGTTACTGAATATGAGAAAATATCGAATGGGACTTATTCAGACACCAGATCAACTCAGATTTTCATATATGACTATAATAGAAGGAGCAAAGTTTATAAAGGGAGATTCAAATATACAGGTAAACTTTTTCAGGGGGAAAAATAATACCTGTGTAATAAATATGGTTAGCATCAAATAACTGCACTTCATTTAAGCACTTATATTTTCCCTTCCTTCCAAAAGCATATTTACATTAAGGTGGTAAATCCAGCTGGCCATCGTAAAATTATAAAATTAAACTCACTTCCTTATACATACCTGAGCCTCATATGAAATTCTGCCTGTTACTCAAAAGCTCTACTGGGAAAAAAGATTACATTAAAGAAAATAAAATTTTTGTGTAAGGAGGGTTTAAGCATTTGACCATTAAAATAAACCTGAAAATAGAGGTGCTTTTACCCATTGAAAACTTGACCTGGGATTATAGAATATTAGTTTATATAATAGATATTTCATTTTATAATAATGAGCAACTTGAGTACTTACGGCAGATATAATAAAATCCCAGCAGAATGTTGTACTTTCTTGGGTTGGTCGTTTTATTCTCATGGAAATATTCTTATTACACATTTGCAAAAGCAAGTTCAATGACTGGTTATCAGAAGCCATGTTATGTACTAGCATAAAATGTAAAATAGAAACAACAAAGTAACAACAGACCCCCGTTTATTGTCTGGTCTGATCACGTAGCGTTGGACGTAAGTTGATAGAATCTCTTTCTTTATATTTCTCTTATATGAACACATTTACCAGCTCTTTAATTTCTACAATTACTAGCTAAAACAATATTATGAATAACCCTTTTAAGTTTCATTGAAAACTTTTTTGAATCTTTTAATAGCTTTAATTTTTTTTTATTGAAAAGAAACATTAGGTTACTAAATGCCATCAGTTTGTAAAATAGCATGTAAGGTTAAGCCCCACAAAACGTGAGGCCCTACTTTGGAAATCAGACTTTGGAACATTGGGTTTGCTTAGCATTAAGCAGTGATTTGGAAAAGTTATCTCAAGTGTTTTAAGATTAGGAGAATGTCTCTGTGTTTTTACCTCAGTGACCATTTGCCAATTTAAATCTGGAATTTTAAAAAAGTTAACTAGTTAGACCAAACTTTTCCACCCACTTTTGTAGCTTTCCTTCTCGCCACTCATTGCTTATTTCCTGGTTGTTGTTATAGACTGAACAATTGTAGAGAAAGTGTACTGTCCTTTGGATAGTATTCCTCCCTGCCAATTTAAATTTTTTCAACTTTGGTTTTTGTGTTTTTTTTTGGGGGGGGGGGGAGTATATGTACACTTACTTTGAAGATCTTTTTAACTACAGAGAAGAGTTTCATGGACACTTTTTTGTGGTCTTCATTATTACGACAATGCAGTTCGTGGCTAGGAAAAATGTTTTCTGTTCCAGTTTATCTGATATGCCATAGCCATCAGACCATCGATTTGGCATCATTAGCACCCCATTCAAACCCAAGACATTCTCCACCCCCATTCCAGAAAAGACATTGGAAATGTCACTGTATTTTTCAGGTGCTGGTAATCATTGTTACACATTTGTTACCAATCATGTTTCCCATTCGGAAGGGTCAGTTTCCACAGAAAATATTTTAGCAAGACACTAATAATTTGTGAGGTGCTGTTAAGTTTTTTTATTATAAAAATGATTGAGTACATGTTGGATATAAAATAATTAGAAGAGTATGGAAGTACATCGTGTACAAAGTAAAAGTCCTTGTTAACTCACTCACCCATCGCAAATTTATAACAGTTTTTACGTGTATGTATTCTTCCAGGAATATGTATTTATGTATGTGAGGTTGGGTTTTTTTTAGCATAGTTTTTTTATCCTAGAACTCTACTGTCCAGCAATATATCATTAACTACATGTACTATGGAGTGTAGGTTTCCCCGCCATCTGAAAATGGAACATTTCTGTGAAACTTTTGGTAAGCTTAAATGGCACAAAGCAACAAAGCAGTTACTATTATTTTATATGGAAACATTTTTGTGCATTCTCAGGCCCAAAAAATAACCTACCAAACCATACCAAATAATACATAAATCCTGCCCTGGCTGGCACAGCTCAGTAGAGTGAGTGCCAGTGTGCAAACTATAGGGTTGCCTATTTGATTCCTGGTTAGGGCACATGCCTGGCTTGCGAGCCAGGTCCCCAGTGAGGAGAACATGAGAGGCAACCACACATTGAAGTTTCTCTCCCTGTCTTTTTCCCTCCCTTCTCCTCTCTCTAAAAATAAGTAAATAAAATCTTAAAAAAAAAAAAAAAAAGTAAAACCTAAAACAACACTAATATATACAAGGGTGTGCAAAAGTAGGTTTAAAGTTGTGAGTACGTGAAACAGAGTTTATTCTTGTATTATCAGTGAAGACTAGCAATTTGAGCACTTGCAAGATTGCACCTCAGTACACTGTGCCATTGTGACATTCTCTTGAATTAATAAAGCTGTTGTAATAATCATAACCTGCTTGTCTTTTTCTGTACAAACAACTGTAAACCTACTTTTGCCCATCCATGTAGTAAAAGTGGTGCCACTGTTGCTGCTCAGGAAGTATGCTGCCTGTATTAACAGCTCGCTGCAAAACAAACACTGAATGCTATTTTCACAGAAGTGAAAGTCCTCCAGATTTCTTTCAGTTAGTGAACACTGATGTAGGTCTTTTTGTATAAGCAAAGCAGCATCATGTGAACTTCTGAAAAGTGGTACATCTGTACTTGAAATATGGCTAGTCTGAATCAAGATCTGCTTAAAATGTAAAATATACACCAAATTTTAAAGATTACATACAGGGAAGAAGTGTAAAATGTCTCAATTTAAAAATATTGATTTTATGCTTAGATGGCAATATTTTAAAGTATTCAGTTAAATAAAACATTGTTAAAATTTATCTTTTTAAAAAAATCATGGTTAAGACATTTTAAAATTATATGTGTGACTCACATTATATTTCATTGGACAGTGCTGTACTAGAACCTTAGCTTAGAACAGATATCTAAGAGATACAGTGTTCCCTGGAATCTTAAATCATAAAACTTTACTATTACAAAGATGTAAAGTTACTTTTTATATGTAGATGCCCCAAACTGAATAATATAACTGTACCCATAAAAGTATTTCCTTTTATATACATGGAAATGATAACCAATTTATGAAATTCTTATTTCTCTCCATATACCTAACTCCTTTTTGCCTCTAGGTTTTGGGAAAACTTAATATTTGTAAGAAGAAAGAAGGAAGCTTCTTTCTAATGTGAGCACAACAGTAGTGAGGGTGGAGGATTCTCCGGAACCTGTGTATCTCCCTCCGGAGAATGGTCTGTTCAGTAGCACCTGACCCATGTAATTCTTCATCTCTGTTACTTTCTCCTAAAAGGAGACATCTGTCTTCATCTTCAGTCTTTATTTAGATTTATATGATGCAAGTGATATTTTCATTACTGGATACAATTTTAAATGAAGATATCTGGCACATGTGGATAGAAAGTATTCATTTATAGAAGTCTTCAATGACCTTGACCTACCTAGATAAATACAGATAACTTCTAGTGGTCTCTAATAAAGATAGCATTTACCTTACACCTTTCTTGTACAAGGTCAGATGTAAATACACAATATAGTTGCTGGTATTACCATGTATTTATTAGTACACTTCCAGTATCAATGATGACAGTAAACCTTGAAAAGTAATCCAGTTTGGCAATTCAGAGTTGGTGTTGAAGATCTCTGGCTGGTAATTTGTCACTACTGATAAGGTATTTAGTAAATGATACACTTTTAACACATTACAGTGGGTTTTAAGTTTAATTACATAATTTTACTGCTCCTTTGAGGGGCTTTCTTCAGTGAGAAAAGCGTGGGTTGCAGGCAGCGTGTGTAGGCATAATGTCAAAAACAATGCTGTTTTTCACTAAAGTAACTCCAGGAGTGAGCATTGCATTAGTTCCAGAAAAGTAAGTTTCATTGTTACATTTCCCTGGAGAAATCATTAAAATTGTGAGAAAATAGCTGTACTGTTCCTTAATCATTAGATTCAAGACTCCATGTTTCCATGATAGGATCTTCAAAGAGGGCCATCCCATCTATGGCAAGTCATTTTGCACCAATTACAAATAATCAAAGCCATTAGCTCCCCCTGCCACATCTTCTGCTACTCTTGTTATTATCAGGGAGATGGATGGTTATCTTCCCAGCCCTCGCAAGAATTAAAAGCCAGTGCTCCCCTGTGTCAATGTTATATTTGCTTTCTCCCTTTCTGGCCTGTACTTTCTCACTACCTTCATCTTCCAGAAATCCAGGTACACTCTGCACCTTTTCTTCCTCATCCTCTCTAGGGATAGTGGCAGTAAGGGCAAAGGAAACTAATGTTTGTCAGACATGATGCTTGGCCCTTTTCACATGTCATCTTATTAATCACAACAGGCTTCTGGGGTAGGTGCTGACATTAGCATTTCATAGATGAAGAAAACGTAATTTCTTTTTTTTTAATTTATTTTCATTGTTGTTCTTGTACAGTTTTCTGTCTTTTGCTCCCATCCCAGCCCACCACCCCAGCCCTCCCCACCCCCCTCCCATTTCCACCCCCGCTAGTTTTTCTCCATGTGACCTTTATACTTGTTGCTCCAGAAAACGTAATTTCTTATTGTCATGGTCTAAATCCTGTTTGCTTTTACGTCTTTGTATGCTAGAGGAGTTTTCCACAACCTAGTGTTGGGCTAGCTACCTGGAGCTCCTAGTATGCCTAGTAGGGGCAACCAAATTTAAGTCCTCTTGCATCATGGGGACCAGCTTGGAGAGCTCATTATAGGTTCTGCATTAGATTAGACAGTGGCAAGGAGCAAGGAGATACTAGATCACTTCTAGTCTTACATACCTGTGGATTAGGAGTCCAGCAAAATCTGACTTTGTCTAAAATCTTTTTACTATGACTAATATTTTAATTAGGTCCTCTTTCTTCTGTTAGCATTACAGGGCTTTCTTAAGTTGACAATAGAATTCGAATTCATAAATTCCTTTAATATTAAGGAAAACGAAAATTTGAGTGTTTGCATTTGTTTTTTATCTTCCTTACCTAGAAACGGTGGAAAGAACTTTCTAAAGAAGACTTATGTCCTGCTTTTGATCATTCACCAACCAAAATAATGACTGAAAAATACAATGGGAACAGGATAGGGCTAGAAGAAGAAAAACTGACAGGTGACAGATATACAGGACTGTCCTCCAGAATGCAAGAGACTGTGGAGGAGAACAGTGAGAGGTAAGAATAACATGCTTGAAAAGATGAGACTCTCTTCAAAAGGTCAATAAATGTGAACTGACATAGGTGCTTTGTTTTTTGAATTAAGATTACCATTTATTAACTACCTGAGAGTATTTCAATAGCATATGATGACATCATTGATCCTCAAAGAGCTTTCAGTTCTAATAAGCCAATACTTATAGACAGATGCCAATTGGAAATGGTGTAACAAAATAGTAATCAAGTACAAAAGTTAATATATAGTATAATTAGATGCTAAAATATATAGCATGATATAAAAAATAAATGGTATGAATACCTGTTGTTTGTTCAATTATGTAGTGTTTGTACTATAGTTATAATGTGATTGGCAATGTGACTTTTATAAAATTATAAAATATTTAATTGAATATAAAAGCTTAATTTCATTATTGGAAAAAGAAAAAGTTTTTAAAAATCACATAAATTGCCTTTTCATACTTTTTGAGTTTTGAATCCAGAGGAATGTGTAAACTATTCAAATTTTTAAATTAAAAATTATATATATTTCTAAGGCTGTAATTATCCCACATGCATTAGGAAGCTGTCCTGTTTTCCTGAGGTACAAGTCACTTGGAATGTAAATGAGCTGTTTTTCTTACTCTCTTTGGTATCTCTGAATGATAGCTACTCTTCTTTGTGTGAAATAGGCTTTTTATTGTGGAAAATCTTATGCTGTGGTTATATGTTTTGTTGGGATCTTGGGGTGTGCCATGAAAATTAAGGTCTCCTATACATATGGCTTCACTTCTGTATCTCCCCAATGTAAAAATTACCTGACAACTTATAAAAAGATAACAATACATAGTATATGTGTTATTATATATTATTTGAAGTTTATTATGACTTAACACTACTTATTTATAGCTTTAGAGGTTTTAGACTACAAGTTAAAGCATAAAGTTGTTTATTTTTTCCTTTCACCTTAAATATACTTTTATATCAAGAAATATGGTTTTAAACTATCTTATCTTTTTTGATAATAAGATTCTCAGATTCTTGATGTTGGTGTAGTTTTGGCTAGTACTCTCTGCAGAATTAAATGGAATACAGGCTTGATGATAGAATTGGTACCCTTAGCACTTAAGAGATGTTGATTTTTAATCTTTAAGGACAAAGCCCAGCCATATTAACAGTTGCAACAAGGCAAATCACTTATCCAAGTTTGGCAGTACAGAGCAGATCAGTAAAACCACTCAAGAGTTTGAGAGTGATTGCAGAAGGTAGCTTTCTGGAGGAGGATGGTAAAGAGGAAGCAGCATTCACATGTGTTGTTGTTTTCTTCCTTCTGGGATGATGAGACTAGAGCATATTTGAAAGCAGAGGGTCAGATGACCATAGGAAACTAAGGATTGTGAGTAGTGATGGCTAAATGAGGGAGCAAGTGTATAGAAAAAGTAAAACAGCATAAAATAAATATTACTTGTAAAAATGTTATTGTCCAGTCCTAATACATTTTAACATTGATCTATAGTTTTGTATTAGAGATGCTAATAGATCACAATCTTATTGAAAGGATTTCGGTTTGAAAGGAATAGGACCCAGCACTTCATTTTTGAATTTTCATTGTTAAATATCCTTGAAATCAGTGTTGTTTTTTTTTTTTTTTTATATGGGAGGTCACATTCTCATAGTCATGAAATCAACTTTTTAAATAATAGAATAAAATATCATTGAAATTAGAGTTAAATTATAGAATAAAAGAGGTCAGAGTATCAAAAATAGTAACTATTTCCACATTTTTAAACATGTACATGTTATATGTAAATTCTATACATTTATATACATAGTGTACCAATCTTTTTCATTTTTAAATCATTTCTTTTTCAAGTGTAAATTATACTTGACATACATTATTATAGTAGTTTACTATAGTAGTTTCAGGTGTATACCCCAGTGATTAGACATTACATAGCTTAGAAGTGATCATTTTGATAAATCTCATACCCATCTGACACTATACATACTCGTTAAAATTTTATTGTCTATATTTCCTATGTTGCCTTTTATATCACCATGACAATTCTTTTCTTTATTAAATATTTTACTATTGTTCTATTACAGTTGTCCCAATTTTTCTCCCTTTGACCTCCTCTGTCTAGCCCACCCTCCACCCCCCACAGTCATTCTCCACCCCGTTGTTTCTTGACTCTTATCTTCCCCTTCTTTCCATCGTTATCTCCCATCCCTGCCCTGCTCTCCTCTGGTCACTATCAATCAGTCTTTTCCTTGTTTCCATGCTTCTGGTTCTATCTTGCTCATTTGTTGGTTTGTGTTGTTCATAGGTTCCTCTTATAGATAAGATCATATAGTATTTTCTTTCACCCACTGGCTTACTTCACTTAGCATTATATTCTCCAGTTTCAACCATGCTGTCATGAAAGATAATTCCTTCATTCTTTGTGCTGTGAAGTATTCCATTGTCTAAATGTACCATAGTTTTTTGATCTACTCATTTACTGATGGGCACTTAGGTTGCTTCCATCACTTGCCTGTTATAAATAACTGCTGTGAACATTGGAGTGCATACGTTATTTGGATTGGTATTTCAGGATTCTTAGGGTATAATTTTAGCAGTAGAATTGACAGGTCAAAAGGCAGTTCCATTTGTAGTTTTCTGAGGAAATTCCATTCTGTTTTCCACAGTGGGCTACACCAGTCTGCATTCTGACCAGCAGTGCACAAGAGTTCCCTTTTTTCCATATCCTCACCAGAACTTGTTGGTTATTGATTTATTAATGATGACCATTCTGACTAGTGTAAAGTGATAGCTCATTGTGGTTTAATTTGCATCTCTCTGATGACTAGTGATGTTGAGCATCTTTTCATGTGTCTATGGGCCTTCTGTATGCTCATCTTGGAGAAGTGTCTATTCAGGTCCTTTGCCCATTTTTTTTTTAAAGGAATGCTCTTTTTATATTTAGACAGAGGGGCAGGGAGGGAGAAAGAGAGGGAGAGAGATGCCAATATGTGGTTGCCTCTCACACCCCCCCAACCAGGCACCTGGCCTACAACCCAGGCATATGCCCTGACTGGGAATCGAACCAGCTATACCTTGGTTCACAGGCTGGCACTCCACTGAGCCACACCAGCCAGGGACTTTCCCCATTTTAAATTGGATTGTGTGTCTTCCTGGTGTTGAGTCATACGAGTTCTTTATATATTTTGAAGATCAAACAAACCCTTATCCAAGGTATCATGGACAAATATGTTTCCCCATACAGTCAGTTCCGTTGCATTTTGATAATGGTTTCTTTAGCTTTGCAGAAGCTTTTTAATTTGATGTAGTCCCATTTGTTTATTTTTCCTTTATTTCCCTTGCTCTAGGAGATATATCAACAAAAATATTGCTGTGTGGAATATCTGAAATTTTACTGCCTATCTTTTCCTATAGGATTTTTATGGTATCACAACTTATATTTAAGTATTTTGTCCATCTTGAGTTTATTCTGGTGCATGGTGTGAGTTAGTGGTCAGGTTTCATTTTTTTACATGTACTTATCCAGTCTCTCAACACCATTTCTTAAAGAGGCTATTTTTACTCCGTTTTGTGCTCCTGCACCCTTTGTCAAATATTGACCATATAGACATGGGTTTATTTCTGGATTCTCTATTCTGTTCCATTGATCTATGTCTCATTCTTATGCCAGTTCCAGACAGTTTTGATTATAGTGGCCTTGTAGTATAGTTTGACATCAGGTATAATGATCCCTCTTACTCTGTTCTTCTTTCTCAAGATTGCTGCAGATCTTCAGGGGGAGGGGTGTTGTTCCATATAAATTTTTGAAATGTTTGTTCTATATCTGTGAAATATGCCATTGGTATTGTAATAGGGATTGCACTGAATCTATAGATTGCTTTGGGTAGTATGGACATTGTAATGATATTAATTCTTCCCATCCATGGACACTGTATATGGTTCCATTTATTTGTTTCTTCTTTAATGTCTTTCTTCAGTGTTGTATAGTTTGCCAAGCACAGGTCTTTTACCTTCATGGTTGAGTTCATTCCTAGGTACTTTATTTTTCTTGTTGCTGTAGTATATGGGATTTTTCCCCTAGTTTTTCTTATTGATATTTCATTGTTGGTATGCAAAAATGCCCTCAATTTCTTTTTTTAATATATTTTATTGATTATGCTATTACAGTTGTCACATCCCCCCCTTTATTCCCCTCGGCCCTGCACATCCCCTCCCACCTGCATTGCCCCACTTTAGTTCATGTCCGTGGGTCGTACATTTAAGTTCTTTTGCTTCTCCATTTCCTATACTATTCTTAACTTCCCCCTGTCTATTTTCTACCTGCTATTGATGCTACTTATTCTCTGTACATTTCCCCCTCTCTGTATGCTACTTATTCTCTGTATCATTTCCCACCCAATGATAAACCTCCATGTGATCTCCATTTCTGTGATTCTGTTTCTGTTCTATTGTTTGCTTAGTTTGTTTTTGGTTTTGTTTGTTTGTTTTTTTAGGTTCGGTTGTTAATAGCTGTGAGTTTGTTGTCATTTTACTGTTCGTATTTTTAATCATCTTCTTTTTCTTAGATAAGTGCCTTTAACATTTCATATAATAAAGGCTGGGTGATGATTAACTCCTTTAACTTAACCTTATCTGGGAAGCACTTTATCTGCCCTTCCATTCTAAATGAGAGCTTTGCAGGAGAGAGTAATCTTGGATGTAGGTCCTTGCCTTTCATGACTTCAAACACTTCTTTCCAGTCCTTTCTTGCCTGTTATGTTTCTTTTGAGAAATCAACTGATAGTCTAATGGAAACTCCTTTGAAGGTAACTGTTTCCTTTTCTCTCACTGCTTTTCAGATTCTCTCCTTATCTTTAATCTGGGCTGATGTAATTATGATGTGCCTTGGTGTGTTCTTCCTTGGGTCCAACTTCTTTGGGACTCTCTGAGCTTCCTGGACTTCCTAGAAGTCTCTTTCCTTCTCCAGATTGGGGAAGTTTTCCTTCACTATCTGTTCAAATAACTTTTCAATGTCTTGCTCTTCCTTTTCTTCTGGCACCCCTATGATTTGGATGTTGGAATGTTTAAAGATGTTCTGGAGGTTCCTAAGCCTCTCATTTTTTTTGAATTCTTGTTTCTTCATTCTGTTCTGGATTATTCCTTTCTTCCTTCTGCTCCAAACCCTTGATTTGAGTCCTGGTTTCCTTCCCATCACTGTTAGTTCCCTGTAGATTTTTCTTTATTTCACATAATGCAACTTCATTGCAGCCTGGGCCTTTTTTATGCTGTTGAAGTACCCGGTGAGTTCCTGGAGCATCCTGATAACCAGTGTTTTGAACTGTGCGTCTGATAGGATGGCTTTCTCTTTTGTTGCTTAGTTGTATTTTTTCCTGGAGTTTTGAACTCTTCTTTCATTAGGGCCTTTTTTTTTTTTTGTCTTGGTGCTCCTCTTATGTAGTAAGGGGCAGAGCCTTAGGTGTTCACCAGGGTGGGGCACACTGCATTGTGATGCTGCATGTGGGGGAGGAGTCTGAGAGGGAACAGTGCCACTTGCTCCTCTCTCTGCCAGTTTTCAGTCACTTCCCCAGCTACCCACAATCATTGGTCCTTTCTAGTGCTGATTCCAGGGTGGATTGGTTTGTGTACATTCTAGAACCCTGTGGGACCCTCCAACAAACTCTCCTATGAGGCTGGGACTATCTTCCACTGCCACCTCAAATCTCACAGGTGTTTTCAGTCAGAGGCTTTGAGACTTTATTTCCCCATGCTGGAACCCTGGGTTGTGTGGTCTGTCTTGCTCTCCAGTTGTTCCTCCCAGTTTATCTGCATGGGAATGTGGGACCACCTAGTCCGCAGTCCTCCACCTCGCTAGGTCCACCAGCCACAGCCTTGCCCACCCCAGTCCTCTAGTTACCACCTTGCCCCAAGTCCTCTCCACTCGGCTGCCTGTCTCCACCTTTCCTGCTGGTCTGAAGTTTCTTCTTTAACTGCTTAGTTGTCAGACTTTCATACAGTTCAATTTTCTGTCAGTTCTGTTGGTTTTTGTTTTTAAATTTGCCATTGTCCTTTTGGTAATGCAAGGAGGCACAGTGTGTCTATCTACACCTCCATCTTGGCCTGAAGTCTCCTGCCCTCAATTTCTGAATGTTGACTTTGTATCCTGTTATTTTGGCAAATTCACTTAATAGGTCAAGAAGTTTTTTTGATGGAGGTGATAGGGTTTTCTCTGTATTCTACCATGTAGTCTGTAAATAATGGTGATTTTACTTCCTCCTTTCCAATATGGATGCCTTTTCTTTCTTTTTCCTGTCTGATTGCTGTGGATAGAACTTCCAGTACTATGTTAAAGGGAAGTGGTGAAAGCAGACACCCTTGTCTTATTCTTGGTCTTACAGGGAAAGCTTTTAGTTTTTGCCCATTGAGTATGATATTGGCTGTAGGTTTCTCCTATATGGCCTTTATTATGTTGAGTTATGCTCCCTCTGCTCCCACTTTGCTGAGAGGTTGTTTTTATTATGAATGGCTGCTGGACTTTTATCAAATGCTTTTTCAGCATCTATTGATATGGTCATGTGATATTTTCCTTCATTATGTTTATGTCATGTATTATATTTATTGATTTGTGAATATTGTACCATCCTTGTATCCCTGGAATAAATCCCACTTGATCATGGTTGATGGTCTCTTTAATGTATTGCTAGATCAGAATTGGCCATGCCGTATTGAGCATTTCAGCATCTATGTTCATCAGAGATATTGGCCTGTCGTTTTCTTTCTTTGCTGTGTCTTTACCTGGTTTTGTAATTCAGATAGTATCAGCCTCTTAAAAAGAATTTGGCAGTCTTCTTTCTTCTTGAATTTTTAGAATAGTTTGAGAAGAATAAGAGTTAGTTCTCCTTTAAATGTTTGGTAAAATTTGCCTATAAAGCCATCAGATACAGGGCTTTTGTATTCCAGGAGTTTTTTCATTACTGCTTCAATTTCACTAGTTGGTATTGGTCTATTCAGGCTTTCTGCTTCTTCTGGTTCAGTTCTAGAATATTGTATGTTTCTAGAAATTGACCATTTTGCCCAGATTGTCCAGTTTCTTGGCATATAGTTGTTCATTGTAATTTCTTAAAATTATTTGTATTTCTGTGGTATCAGTTGTAACTTCTCTTTCAATTCTGATTTATTTATTTGGGTCCTCTCTTTTCTTTCCTTGATCTGGTTAAAGCCTTGTCAATTTAGCTTATCTTTTCAAGCAATTAGCTCCTGGACTGATCTTTTCAGTTGTTCTTTTAGTCTCTGTGTCTTTTAATTCTGCCCTGATCTTGATTATTTCCTTCCTTCTACTTGCTCTAGGCTTTGTTTATTGTTGTTCTTCCAAGTCTAGTAGATGTAGGGTTAGGTTGTTAATTTGAGGCTTTTCTAACTTTTTTAGCTAAGTCGTATTGCTGTGAATTTTGCTCTCAGGACTGCCTTCACTGTGTCCCATAGGTTTTGAGCTGTTGTGTGTTCATTTTCATTTGTTTCCAGATACTGTTTATTTTCATCTTTGATCACATTGTTAACTCATGAATTCTTTAATAGCATCTTATTAAGTCTACAAGTATTTGAAGTTTTTGAGTTGTTTCCTTGAGGTTGGTTTCTAGTTTGAAGCTCTTATGATCTGAGAAGAGGCTTAATGTGATTTCAATTTTCTTAAGTGTGTTGAGGCTTGTTTTGTGTCATACCATGTGGTCTGTCTTTGAAAATGTTCCCTGTGCATTTGTAAAGAATATATATTTTTCTTCTTTTGGGTTAAATGTTCTGTATTTATCAATTTTCTTCTTTTGGGTTAAATGTTCTGTATATATCAATTAAGTCCATTTGATCTAGAGTATTGTTCAATGCACAATATCCTTGTTTATCCTTTGCTTGGAAGATTTATCCATTGTTAACAATGGGGTGTTAAAATCCCCTATGATGAGTGTGTTGTTGTTGATATCTTTCTTAAAATTCTCCAGGATTTCCCGTATATATTTAGGTATCTCTAGTTGGGTGCATATACTGTATTTTGCCATGTGTAATGTGCAGCTTTTGCCACATATTAGAGGGAAAAATAAGGATGCACCTCATGCATGGGTAGTACTAATTCCATATTTATATAAATGTTTTTTATTATTTTATTTATGTTTATGCATTAAATTCATAGTTCTAGAAACCAATAACAATATCTATGTGCTCAAAAATAAATGCTAAAGTTTCTTTATAATTCAAAATGGGTATTTAAATATAAATAAATAAAAACTTGAACTAAAGAATTAAAATGAGAGATTTTTTTCCCTGAAACTTTGGGTTAAAAATGTGACTGCATATTATACATAGGAGCACATTATGCATGGCAAAATATGGTATGTTTATAAAGGTTATATCTTCCTGAAGGATTACTTTCTTATGTATTATGTAGTGACCTTCTTTGTCTCTTTTTATGACTTTTGTTTTGAAGTGTGTTTTGTCTGATATAAGTATTGCTACATACACCAGCTTTTTGTCATGTCCATTTGTTTGGAGTTTGTTTTTTTCCTATCCCTTCACTTTTGGTCTATGTAGATCTTCTGGTCTGAGGGGTCTCTTATATACAGCATATGTGCGGGTCATGTTTTCTTATCCATTCAGTTAACCAGTGTCTTGATTGGAGCATTTAATCCATTTACATTTTAGGTTATTATTGATATGTGCTAATTCCTTGCCATTTTTTCCCTTTGTACCTGTGTTCTCTCCCTCTCTTTTTCTTCATCTTTTTAAAGCAGTCCCTTTAGCATCTTTTGCAATGCTGTTTTGGTGGAAATATATTCATTTAGCCTTCTTTTGTCAGGGAAACTCCTTATTTTGCCTTCAATTTTAAATAAGAGCCTTGCTGGGTAGAGTAGTCTTGTTTGCAGGATTTTGCTCTTCATTACTTGGACTATTTATTACCATTCCTTCTGGCTTGTATTGTTTCTGTTGAGAAATCTGGTGGTATCCTCATCAAAACTCACTTGTATGTTATTTCTTGTTTCTCCCTTGCTGCCTTTAAGATTCATCTTTGTTTTTAAATTTTGCCATTTTAATTATGATATATCTTAGAGTGGGCCTTTTTGGTTTCATCTTTATTGAAATCCTCTGTGCTTCCTGGACTTGTGTGACTTTTTCCCTCACCAAGTTAGGGAAGTTTTCCATCATTACTTTTTCAAACATGTTTTGTTTTTCTTTTTTTAAGGTTTTATTTATTTATTTTTAGAGAAAGAGGGCATGAGGGAGAATGAGAGTGAGAGAAATATCAATGTGTGGTTATCTCTCACACAACCCCTACTGGGGATCTGGCCCACAACACAAGCATGTGCCCTGACTGGGAATTGAAACAGTGAACCTTTGATTCGCAGGCTAGCATTCAGCCTGCTAAGGCATACCAGCCAAGGCCTCAAACATGTTTTCTAACCATTGCTCCTCCTCTTTTCCTCCTGGTTTCCCTACAATGCGAATATTATTACATTTCATGTTGTCATGTAGCTACCTGAAACTCTCTTTGTCCTTTTGGAGTCTTTTTTAATTTTGTTGCTCTGGCTGGGAATTTTTGTCTGCCTTGTCCTCCAGCTCACTGATTCTATCCTCTGCTTCATCTAGCCTCCTTTTAATTCCTTCTCATGCATTCTTCATTTCAGATATTGTATTCTTCATTTCCTGGTGGCTCTTATTGGTAGTTTCTATGTCCTTTTTCATGCTGATGTAGTTCCCAGTAAGTTACTTGTAGCTTCCATGGAGTTTCTTGTAGTTGTCACTAAACTCCTTGAGCATCCTTATAACCATTATTTTGAACTCAATGTCTAATAGACTGCTTGCCTCAACTTAATTTAGCACTCTTTCTTGAGGATTCCTTTCAATTGTGAGGTTTTTTTCTATCTCCCCATTTTAAGTGACTCTTCTTGTTTTTTTCTGCATAGCATATTGATCTGCTTTAACTCTCTGTCTTCGCGGGGTGACCTCCTGTTGTAGGAGATCTGTACGGCTCAGTGCTGCAGTCTTCTTGATCTCCTGAGATGAATGATCTGGTTGTAATTGGATTTTGGTTGTTGTTGGGTTGTTCTTTGGTGGGTTCTTCCCTCTGGCTGCTGAGCAAAAGTCACTCCACCCACCACCTCTTGTATGCTTTTATACAGGTGCTGCCAGAATAAAACAAAACAACGTAGGAAACAAACTCACACATACAGTAACAGCCCCCACTGACAACCACACTATTAACAGCCATTGAGCAAATATTAATCAAGCTGTAAAGAGTTAAAGCTAATTTTAAAAAGGCCGGTGTGTCTCAGTGGATTGAGCACAGGCCTGTGAACCAAATGGTTGCTGGTTCAGTTCTCAGTCAGGGCACATGCCTGGGTTGCGGGCTAGGTCCCCAGTAGAGTAGGCATGAGAGGCAACCGCACATTGATGTTTCTCTCTGTCTCTTTCTCCCTCCCTTCCCCCTCTCTCTAAAAATGAAAATAAATAAAAATCTTTCAAAAAGTATTAAAAAAAAGAAAAACAGATATGAAATGGCTAACTGAAAAATGATTTTGAGAAGATAGAGGAAGGAAAAATAATGAGTAGGGAATAGAAACAAGGTGAAGAAAGAAAATAGCATTTACATTGTGATAAAGAAGGGGAAATAAAAGAAAATAGAGTAAGAAAGGGAAGCGTATAGTATGACAAAAGCATATAGTAAAACAAAAAAATTTAATAACAATAGTGAAAATAAAGAGCCAAATTGGAGAAACAGTTCCACCACAGCAGTATCAACAAAGAATGAGCAAATTTTAATACAGGTAGAATGGGTGTAAGAAGGAAAAAAGAAGAAAAGGTTGTGAAATGTCTAGAAGAAAAAAAAGTGATTTTTGAGAGGATAGAGGGAGAAGAAATCAGGAATGAAACCAAGTCTAAGACAGTGGAAGAAAATAATTTAAAATGAAAAAAGGGCAGGAGGAAAGCAAAATGGAGTAGATGTGGGTAACGCTAAAATTTGAGATTTGAAATACTGAAGATCTAAGAATAAATTTGAAGATACTCAACAACCACCACCATATCAACAACCAACAAGCAACAATTACTAAAGGTAGAGAGAGAATAAGGTTGTTTTAAGAATGGAAAAAGAATATGAGGTAACTAATGACAAGAAAAATGACAGAGAAGTACTAAGAGTGCAGACTAGAAACAAGTCGGTAAGAGAAAAAGTAAAAATTAAAAAAAAAATAAGAAAGATGAAATGGAGTAAGGGAATGGGGGAGCAAAATATGAAATTTGAAATAAACAAATAAAAAACTAGAACAATAACAAGAACAAATGTATAGCAAAAGAAATAAATGTTAAAAGGCTATGCAGGAGAGAAAATAATACAAATCATGAAGAAGACCATTGTGGAATTCATCTCAGTAGAATCCAGTGTTTACTACTGTCTTTCCTTTCTGGATCCACCCCTGGTAATAACAGATGGTGTCCTAATTTGGCCCTAGGAAGCCCATTTGAGACTACAAGCAATCCACAGTCTGTGGCTGTCTTCTTCAGAATTGGTCTGTCCCCACTGTTCTGCCCTGCTGGCTTCCCATCATCACAGGACCCAGGAGTAGTTCATTAAAAGACCTGAACGTACTGCCAGTGTCTTCTTCACCTGCCTCCAGAGGGGGTCTGTGGTACAATCTGGAGTGTGGGAACCCTGGGTCACCCCCAGGGGGTGCTGTTCATTCTTCAGGGAAGATGATGAGAGCGTTTCCCTGCCCTCTCACCACATAACTTGGTCTATCTCAGATTCTTTCCAGCAAGTGTATAGTTTCTGGTGAATTAGCTTTCCATTTCCTGTGAGGGACAAATCTGTGTAAAAGGGGCAGCTCTTTACTGCTTGGGGCAGACAGCAACTCTGTCTTGGTGCTGGGGCTGGCAGGGCCTTAAACAATCTTTGTTGCACCTGTCTCTAATCTTTCTGCTAGTGTCAGTGGGTCAGGGCCTGAGGAACAGTGTAGCTTATAGTGTCTGGTAGAAAGGGGCCCTTCAAAGCTTTTCCTTCTTTCTTGATGATATGCTCCCAGGCTCCTGAGCCTGGCCTCACTCACCTTCAGAGCCTGTAGTCCTACAGATGGGAGTTAAGCATGCCTGATTGTGAGGGGACCTGCCCGGCTGCAGCAAATATCAGGCGTTGAGCTCCTAGCCATGCAGTCCCCCTCTGCCACTCTCACAGGAAACTTGGTCCTGAACTCTCCACTCTGCATAGTCCCCTGCTCGCAGCCGTGATGGGTCAGGTCCCACAGTCTGTTCAATGTGGCACTATCACCCTGAGTTCTTTGTTGGCAGAGCCACTGCATCGGTGTGCATGTGAGCACAGGGTCTCTGCCAAGTCTCGAGTCTTGCCTCAGCTCCTCTTTTAAAAGAGTTTCTGTGTGGCTGCCACACAGCAGCACCAAGCCCCCCTGGGGTGGGGGGTCTGTTCTCCATGTGCTCCCCCTCCCCATAAAGCACAATGTCTCTCTTGGTCAGGGCTGGCCACAGCCTGCCGGAACCTCCAACAGTTTTGGATAAAGTTTCTCCTGAAATCTCCCAGATGGTGCTGGGAAGAGTCCAGCAGCAATACTATAATATGGGGCAGTGACATGGTGCTCTCGCTCCTCTTTCCAGTACTCTCAACCTGGGTTGGACCTGGTTCCACCACCCAGTTGCTACAGCCAGCTTTACCCACCATCTCTCTTCAACCCTGTAGCTCCCTGCTCCTGAGTCGATCCACTGTCTCCTCAGTCAGATTCTGTCCCATTTGTGGTTGCCTTAGCACCCAGGATCAGGGAGGCAACAGCCCCTCCCTAGTAAGTACCACAGTCCCCAGATCCTGGCTCTTGGTGTTGGTGGGGTATGCAGCCCTGGGTACTGAGGTGCAGTCACTCGAGGGGCTTCTTCCCAACGAGGATATTTTAAATCACTCAAAAATGGCTTCCACCCCAAATCTGCACGGCCAGAAGTGCCAGGTGGGGCAGCGTTAGTTGAAGCTCCTCTGCTAGGAGAGCCCAGGCCACCTGCTCCTGAGTGCCCTGCAGGCGCGCAGAGTCTTGCCCCTCATGCACAGGCCCTGCACACTCATCCATGTACACTTTCACTCACATATGTTCTCACTCACTCTGCTGTATTTTCAATGTGATTGCTGTGTGGTTTAGCTACAAGATTAATCCAGGTCTAGGAGCTAGTGAACAGAGCTTCTAGTTACTCTGATGCCATCTTGGATCTCCCCCATGACTATTCCATAACAAACAATTTGTACTTCTTAATCTCTTCACCTTTTTCTCCCATTCCCCAACCCCCTCTCCCACCTGGCAACCATCAGAATGTTCTCTGTATGTGAGTCTCTTATTTTTCTGCTTTTTTTATTGTTGACATGTATTTATTGCTATTTTAATCATCTTTTTAATCTTTTTCTCTTAAGGAAGACCTTTTAACATTTCAAGTAATACTGATTTGGCCGTGATAAACTCCTTTAGTTTTTTTTGTTTTGTTTTGTTTTGTTTTGTTTTTTGGTCTGGGAAGCTCTTTATGGGTCCTTCAATTCTAAATGATAGCTTTGCTGGGTAGAGTAATTTGGTGGTAGGTCCTTTCTTTTAATCACTTTGAATATTTCATGCCAGTCCATTCTGGACTGAAAGTTTCTGTGGAGAAATCAGCTGACAGTTTTACAGGAGCTCCCTTGCAGGTTGCTAACTACTTTTCTCTTGCTGCTTTTAAGAAGATTCTCTCTTTATCGTTAACCTTTGGCATTTTAATTATGACGTATCTTGGTGTGGGCCTCTATATGCTTCCTGCACTTGTATGTCTATTTCCTTCATAAGATTAGGAATGTTTTCTGTCATTGTTTGTTCAAATAGGCTTTTACTTTCTTGCTCTCTCTTCTCCTTCCAGCACCCACATGATGTAAATGTTGGCATATTTGAAGTTGTCCCAGAGGCTCCTCACACTATCATTGCTTTTTTGGATTCTTTTTTCTTGCTGTTCTGTGTGGGTAGTTTTTGGTTTTGGTTTTGGTTTTGGGGTGGGTTTTTTTTTTCTTATTATTATTATTATTTTTATTTTTTGGCTTCCTTATATTCTGTATCTCTTATTTCATTTTCATTCTTGGCTTCATCCATTCTATTGTTGATTCCCTGTAAATTATCCTGTATTTCATTTGGTGTATCTTTAATTTCTGACTGGTCCTTTTTTATGCTGTTACACTGTTGAGGTTCTCACTAAATTTTTGAGCATCTTATAACTAGTGTTTCGAACTCTGAATCTAATAGATTACTTGTTTCCACTTTGTTTAGTTCTTTTTTTTTTTTTTTTATTCTGTTCTTTCATTTAGGAGGTAGTTTGTTCTGGGTTTTTCCTCCTCATTTTGGCCTCCTTGTGTTTCTTTCTATGTATTAGGTAGAGCTGCTACATCTCCCAGGCTTGGTAGTATGGGCTAATGTAGTAGATGTACTTATAAGGTCCAGTGGCACAGTTTCTCCAATCATCCAAGCTGGGCACTCGAGGTACAAACCCAGTATGGGTTGTGTATGCCCTACTTTTATAGTTGAGCCTTCAGTGTTGTTGGCACATGAATGGAAGGGATTTATCCCCAGTGTGATGAGCTGCAAGGACTGGCTGTGACAACTGACCTCTGATCCTCGTGGTGAATCAGCTGTGTAGGGTCCCTCCCCAAAGAGCAGGGCTTAACTTCAGTGGGGCTCTCAGGGGCTTGGTGCCCTCTGATTCTGCCCCTTCATTGTTGTTACTTGGGGCTGTTGCTGGGTGGTGATGCTTCTATGTGTTCTAAAGCTGTACACTGTGTGCACTGAATCTGCAACATCCCAGGAGGTGCAGTCTGTCAGCTGCACCTGTCATCTGTCCAGGATACTTCCAGGAGCTACAAAGCAATTTCCAGAGGGCTGCTACTTGTGCTGGGCTTACAAGTGTCCTGATCAGGCCAAGTTGTAAACCAAGGCCAGCTGCTGCTAGAGCTACTCCTGGGACCACTTAGCAAGAAGTATGAGGCTACTGAGGCCAGATGATGCTTGTTTGAGAGTTTTTAGGAACATCTGAAATATGAGCCAAGACAGACCATTGTTATGGAAAAGCCACTGAAAACAGGTTGGGTGAACCCAAAAATTGAGTGGTGTAGGGCCTCAGGGCATCACCAAGGTAGGGCAAACAATGTGAGCTAGGTTGATGGAATCTCAGATATGTTACCCATCTGCCACCTCTGAGGGTGTTGGCTCATCAGAGGAACAATGGCCTCTGCCAGGAATTCTTTCTCAGAGAATGCTGCCCCCACCCCTCAGCCAGGCTCTTGCTTTGATACCAAACAGTTCAGTTTTTCCTCATATGTCTCTGGTGCCTTTCAAGCTGCTTCCCCAGTGCTGGAGCTGAGAGGGAGAGTCCAAGTAAGTTCACGTGTATGTTCTTTTAGAGGAACTGCCTGGG
The DNA here is from genome assembly GCA_004027475.1 of Anoura caudifer. NCBI lineage: Eukaryota > Metazoa > Chordata > Mammalia > Chiroptera > Phyllostomidae > Anoura > Anoura caudifer. The sequence continues at coordinate 42,005 of PVKU01009641.1, forward strand.
ACTCCGAAAGCCCTCTGCCTCCCTTAGCTTCAATCCCTGCTGGTTTTTACATCCAGAAATTATAGGAGAGTCTCTTTCTGGCTCTGGAACCCTGGGCTAGGGCACCTGTTGTGGGGCTAGGACCCCTTGCTCCTCAGAGGGAACCTGTGCAGCCAAGATTTCCCTTCCCAATATTTACCTGCCACACATGCTTGTGGGACCATTCTATTTGGTGTCCCTGACCCTCCCACCAGTCTTTTTTTTTTTTTTTTTTTTAAAGATTGTATTTCTTTTTGGAGACAGGGGAAGGGAGGGGGAGAGAGGGGGACAGAAAAATCAATGTGTGGTTGCCTCTCACAGCCCCTAGTGGGGACCTGGTCCACAACCCAGGGATGTGCCCTGACTGGGAATTGAACCAGTGACGCTTTTGTTTGCAGACCTGTGCTCAATCCACTGAGCCACACCAGCCAGGGCTCCTCCTTACCACTCTTGTGGCTTCTTTAATTCCCTAGTTGTAGGACTTCATTTAGCCAGATTTCAGGTGATTTTGAATGATGGTTGTTTCATTGTTTAGTTATAATTTTGATGTGGTCATGGGAGGAGGTGCGTACCATGTTTACCTACACTGCCATCTTGCCCGGAAATAAATAAGTGTGTGTGTGTGTGTGTGTGTGTGTGTGTGTGTGTGTGTTTTTACCTATTTAAATGTATGTATGCAGTTACCCTGTTGTGATGGTAAGATGTTTCTTACTGTAAGTTGCCATCAAGTTTTGATGGCCACTGTTCTCAATTATTGTGTAATTCATAAACCCAGATCAATAAAAGTGGAGAACAATTTGTATAAATGAAAAGTCACATTATTTGGATTCTTCCCCTATGTATTTGCATAGTATGTAAAGGACACTTAACTGAGACATGTATGGACAGTAGCCTGGTGTGTGTAGCCTGGTGTGGTCTGTGAGGGATTTTACATGGTCTTACATAGGCAAGGGTCCACAGGAGGCATTCTTTGGCAGTTTGTGGCCTACGTTGTATAAACATATAGGAAAATTTGGCCAGATTTCACTGGGCGTGTTATTACATGGACATAATTTCTTTAGGCCTAAGTATAAAAAATGATTTTATTGAATCAAATTAAGAGTAGTCTTTACCTCTCTGGAATTGCATTGTTAAACTAAGTAATAGCATCCCATGGTTTTTGTACTTATTCCATTCCTGAAAACATATATACAGTACATTTTTGGAAAGCCAGAGCCTCTATTTTCTTATTTTTAATGGGAAAAGTTACGCTCTTAGCCCAGCTGAAACCATCACCGATTTCCCCCCAAATCATAAAAATCCTCTTAAACACCTGCATAACAAAGTATTTTTTAATATATTTTACTGATTATGCTATTACAGTTGTCACATTTTTCCCCCTTTATTCCCCTCTGCCCTGTACACCCCTTCCCACCATCATTCCTCCACCTTAGTTCATGTCCGTGGGTTCTACATATAAGTTCTTTGGCTTCTCCATTTCCCATACTATTCTTAACCTCCCCCCCCATTTATTTTGTACCTACCATTTATGCTTCTTACTCCCTGTACCTTTTCCCCCCATTGTCCCCCAACCCCTTCCCCAATGTTAACCTTCCATGTGATCTCTATTTCTGGGACTCTCTTCCTGTTCTAGTTGTTTGCTTAGTTATTCTTATTTTTTTTTAGGTTGAGTTGTTCATAGTTGTGAGGTTGTTGTCATTTCACTGTTTATATTTTTGATCATCTTTTTTCTTAGGTAATTCCATATAATACTTCATATAATAATGGCTTGGGATGATTAACTCCTTTAACTTGATCTTATCTGGGAAGCACTTTATCTGCCCTTCCATTCTAAATGACAGCTTTGCTGGAGAGAGTAATCTTGGATGTAGGTCCTTGCCTTTCATGACTTCAAATACTTCTTTCCAGCCCCTTCTTGCAAGCAAGGTTTCTTTTCAGAAATCAGCTGATAGCTTTATGGACACTCCTTTGTAGGTAACTCTCTCCTTTCCACTTGCTGTTTTTAAGATTCTCTCTTTATCTTTAATCTTGGGTAACTTAATGATGATGTGCCTTGGTGTGTTCCTCTTTGGATCCAACTTCTTTGGGACTCTGGGCTTCCTGGAAGTCTGTTTCCTTTGCCATATTAGGAAAGTTCTCTTTCATTATTTGTTCAAATAAGTTTTTAGTTTTTTGCTGTTCTTATTCTCCTTCTGGCATCCCTATGATTCAGATGTTGGAACATTTAAACTTGTCTGGGAGGTTCCTAAGCCTCTCCTCATTTTTTCGATTTCTTGTTTCTTCATTCTGTTGCAGTTGAATGTTTATTTTTCTTCTGCTCCAGACTGTTCATTTGAGTTCCAGTTTCCTTCCTGTCATTGTTGGTTCCCTGTACATTTTTCTTTATTTCACTTTTCATAGCCTTTACCTCTTCCTCTATTTTGTGACCATACTCAACCATTCCTGTGAGCATCCTGATTACCAGTGTTTTGAACTCTGCATCTGACAGGTTGGCTATCTCTTCATTGCTTATTTGTATTTTTTTCTGGAACCTTGATCTGTTGTTTCATTTGGGCCATATTTTTTTTTGTCTTGGAATGCCTGCTATGTGTAGTAAGTGGTGGAACCTTAGGTATTGGCCATGGCAGGGCAACCCTTGCAGCTGCGTTGTGGCACTGTATGTGGGGGAGGGGTCCTGGAGGGAACAGTGCAGCTTGCTCTGCTCTCTGTGGGCACTCCTGCCACTACCCACAAGCGAATTGGGCCCTTCTGGTGATGATTCTCAGGTGGGTGGGTCTGTGTACGCTCTAGGACCCAGCGGGTCTCTCCATCGAACTCTTCTGTGAGTCTGGGAGTTTCTCCCGCTGCCTCAACCCCCGCAGGTTTTTTCAGTCAGACGTTTTGAGGCTTTATTTCCCTGCTCTGGAGCCCTGGGTTTCACGGTTTGTCTCCCTCCCTAGTTTTTCCACCTGGTTTATCCACATGCAAATGTGGGACCGCCTGGTCCATCAGCTGCTGCCTCACTCACCCTGGTCCTCCAGCCACAGCTTTGCTAGGAGTCCTCTCCACCCTGGCTGCCCATCTCCACCCTTACCTGTCTAGATGAATGTTTCTTCTTAAACTCCTTGGTTGTCAGACTTCCATACAGTTTGATTTTTCTGTCAGTTCTGGTTCTTTTTGTTTTTAAATTTGTTGTTCCCTTTTTGGTTGTGTGAGGAGACAAAGTGTATCTACCTACGCCTTCATCTTGGCTGGGAGTCTCTCCAACACCTATATAACAAAATATTTAAAGCATAATTTTATAATTATGTAAATATATGAGCACCTATTGGGTTTGCATGGTAAATGCAAACACTAGATAAAAACTATAATTGTTTTTTATACTTCAGTGTTAAAGACTCCATCAAAATCTGAACCTGTTTGTTGGTATTTTCAGGCTCCTTGCAGAAGCAAATATAGGGAACCATGAAAGGCTTTCCTCCCCTTGAGTGGAAGCTCTATATTCTTTCATGTATTTGTATGTTTTTGTCTGCATGTAAATACAGCTTAAATTTTTTCACTGGCAGGTACACACATATTTGTTACAGTGAATTTTCAGTTCAGTGAGTGCATGGTGGGTAATAATTTTTGCATTTCTTTTTAGCAAATATCCTGACAGAGTTCCGGCAGCCAGAGATAACTATTTATATAAGAGTTAAGAAAGACACTGAAATCTCCACAGCGCATACAGAGATAAGCAAAATAAAGTCTGAAATTTGCTGATGTATTATAAAACAAGAACCAAATTAGCAGCATAAATTATTTGCTATAAATTAAATGCCGTAAGATAAAAATAGAAAGCTCCAAGGTGATGAGAGAAGGGAGAATTTAAGAACAGAACTGAAGTGAAAGGACCAGAGAGAAGAGAAGATTTCTGGGTTAGACAGTAACAAATTTGGAGAACAGCAAAAAATCATTTGGATAAGAACAAAGTTGTGCAGAGCAGGAGAACATTAGAAAGTTTTTGCATGGACATAATGTTTCAGTTTCCGTGGGTATATAGTATATACATCAGAGGACAATTGCTGGGTCATATGGTAACTATGTTAAACATTTTAGGAACTGCTAAATCTACCCCATTTTCCATTTCTACCACCAATGTTTGAAGTTTCCAATATTCCAAAGAAATTTAACATTGATAAAATAATCTTATATATAGCCTATATTCATATTTTTCTAGTTGTCAAAAAATCCACATAACTTCCAGATATAATATACATATCTTTAACTCTATTCATTTAAAGTGTTTAAAGTGTACAGTTCTGCCCTGACTGGTGTGGCTCAGTTGGTTGAGCATGAGTCTATGAAACAAAAGGTCACCATTTCAGTTCCTGCTCAGGACATATGCCTGGGTTGCAGGATCAGTCCCCAGTCGGGGTGCATCCAAGAGGAAACCAATCAATGTTTCTCTCTCTCACGTCAATGTTTCTGTTCATCTCTTTCTCCCTCCCTTACCTTCTCTCTAAAAAATAAATAGATAAAATCTTTAAAAATAATATAGTGCACAGTACTATAAATTTAGAATATTTACAGAGTTGTGTAATCATCACCATAATCTAATTTTGGAACATTTTTGTGATCCTAATCTCTATAGTTATTTTTTTTTTAATTCAAGCCTTAGTTGAGGATCATGCATTGCACTTGGTTAATATAATTCTTAGTCTTCTTTAATCTTCCCCTTGCTTGACAGTGGCATTTTTACAGCTTCTAGGCTAGTTGCCTTTTAGAATGCCCTGCAATCTGGATTCTTCTGATTGTTTCTTTTTATTAGATTCAGGGTAAATATTTTGGCTAGGAAAAGGTTGACTCTTAATGTCATAGTAGAGACTGAAAAGGTATTCAAGATTTTTAATCAAGCTACGCAGTGAGAGCTACTAAGCTTTAGGAAAAGTACTCTGGTGACGTTTAATTTGGAGTCAGGGAGACTGGTTAAGTTTTTGCTGTAATTAGGCATTAGTAACTTACATGTTGCCATTGGCCATTCCTTATGTAGGACCATGTGTCTTGGAAATCAGAGCTTTCACTGGAACAAAAGTTCTGTATTGAATAGGAAAATGGGAGCCAGAAATCTTTATGGGGACAGAGTAATAAGTACTCCCACAACAGAATATTCATGGAAGTACTAAGTTGATGGCTTTTATCAGGGGCCTTTGTCAAAAAGCAAATGTAAACACAAAAGGGGATCAGATGCTGGGGAACCTGTTTCTCTTCCCACTCCTGGCTGATTAGCAAAGAAAGAAAGAAAACTGATAGTCATCATTTCACATTTCAAGAAAGAAAGCGTTATACTTCTAATCAGGTCCTACTAAAAGTATTTATTACTATAAAACTACACCAGAAATTGTCACTGAATTATCAGAATACATCTCTGGACCGTTTAGAATAGTGAGGTTTTTTTTTGGTGGGGGGTGGGGGGAGTTTTATAAGAGTTTATTTGAGCCAAATTTTTTCTTTTAAAAAAGAGTTCAACCTTTGAATGAGTTGAAAAATGTGTGGGGGTTGGAGGATGGATATTTGAGTTTAGATCCTCTGTACTAGAGTAATTAGGTCCTGCCAAGCACTTCTTATCATTTGTTTTTATTTATTCATAGTGTTCTACGGAAACGATTTCGAGAAGACAGAAAAGCTAACACAGCCCAGAAGGTCCAGCAGATGAAACAGAGGCTAAATGAGACTGAACGAAAAAGAAAAAGGTGGTTATATTGGCAACCTATTCTTACTAAGATGGGGTTTGTGTCAGTCATTTTGGTTGGCGCTTTTGTTGGCTGGACACTGTTTTTTCAGCAAACTGTCCTATAAATAAAACAATGTTGCCCAGCAAGCTTCTGCACTAATAGCTGACAGTGTTGGGTTAATCACAGGGGTTTTTCTGTTAGCAAATTCCTCATACCCCCAAAACGGACACCAGTAGAATAGACACCACCCAGATAAATGATATATTCCATTCTCAGCCCAACGTCTCAGGGCTCTGTCCCCAAAATGTAAACGGTGATCTAAAATAAAGACTTTAATGCCTGTTAAAAACTGGTACATTTTGCATCTGTATTTATCCATGTTAAACATAAATGATCAGATTGAGAGATATCCTTTATCAAAAGGATTTGTTTTTGAGGCTATCTGGATTTTAATGTTGACACAAGCAATAAATATTGTAGTTTTATCTACATTATTACTGAAAGGAAAATGACCTTTAAATAATGCATGTAATATATAATGTACTATTAATATGAGCATCAATAATTTATATTCTTAACCATTTCAGGGTAAATATATTTTATAAGTACCTATTTAATCTTACTTTTTTGTAGTTAAATGTACTTTTATAAAAAGCTTGATTTGAAAAATCTGTTATAAAAATATTGTATGTTGCTTCAATTGTACCAGCTACGTTTTCATACAGTGAAGTTCGATGTGAGAAGTTAGAACTCTGAGTAAGCATTTTTTACCATATATTTTCATTTTTTTTTTGTTTTACAGTTTTTCCAATTAAAAAAAAAACAAAAATTTTCTCTAAAAATATCTTTGAAAGAAAATTCTTCATACTAATATAGTCAGGTAACAGTTGGTCAAGACTTTGTGAAGAAGTTGGTTTCTGTAAAGCCTATTCTAATACTCTTTATTGTTTGTGAATATTTTAATGTGACTACCCTAATTTATAATTGGGGTAAACCATGATTTAGGAAATAAAAATAAGGAGCAGCATTTTACTGTCATGATTTCAGTTTACTAGACTGAAGTTTTGAAGTAAAAATATTTTCAGGTTTTTTCTACTTTAATAGTATGATGGTGTAAAAACCTTAGATTGTCCCTTTAAATTGTTAATGGATATATTTAAAGTATATATAGCTAAATGAATTTAATTGCTGATCAGAATTGGTAGCTTTTATCAGACTTCAACATTCCATGAAATTAAAGTTGTTAGACTCCAACATTCCATTTAAATAGTCATTATAAATTTAATTGCTGAAATAACATTATTTTAGTGTTTTTCAAACTATGATTTCTAAGGAATCACCAAGAAGCGGTAGGAAAAACTCCAAGCTACCAGTCTTTACTTTCAACCAGACTATCTCTCATTTGTCTATTTTATATACTACATAAGATTTCTGCATGAGTTTTAATTTTTTTAAGGGGTGAGTTATAATTTTAAAAAGTTTAAAACCATTGGTGTAGATAGATGTTTGGAATTCATTTAAGTAGCCTACTTGAATGTGTTAAATTGTGCTGCAAGTATGAAAACAGGATGTAGGTGGTACTACATATTAAATAAACTTCTGCCTGTGTCCTAATTCAGTGTTACTGTGTCCTGTAACCTTTAAATGGGAAGGAGGTAAGAGGGACATTTTCTTATGTTTGTCTGCATTAAATCTGTGTTCAGGCACCGAAACCTTTATGTTTTAAGTCATTATAGTTTAAAAATCTTTCTTTCCAATTTGCCTTGCTTTGCCAAAATGCAGTATATTATTCTGCAATTCAGATATGGCCACATCAAATTAAATTTCCCATTGAAGATGGCCTTGCTTTAACAAAAAGGTAAAGATTTATATAGAAAACAAATGCTGGTAATGATGCACACAGCCCCATTGCAGGTGAATGTGCTTCATTGGATTCAGTATCACGGCTTTGCTCTTTGTCTGCTTTCTGTCCTTCTGGGTGGTGTTTGTTGTAATACATTTCTTAAATTTTAGTCAATGTACTAAACATTTTTTGATGAACTTCTACAAACATTAGTATTCTTATCTCCTCCAAGTAGATCCTTGAGGATAGTATGTTAAGTTTTTACCAATAGTAGTATTTTTGGTGGTTGCTATGTACTAATTATTGAATATATATGGCAACATGCTATGGTGCCTATGGTCATCATCCTGACTCTTTATTAAGTGAGGTTGGCATGTCAGAGAGGACCCAGGCATGCCTTGTTAGGTAACAATCATAGGAAAGAGTTACTAATCCATAATGGGTTCTGCCTTACAAAATTTGTGTATCCTTAAGTCTTTATAATAGTTTTAATTACAAAAATTTTCAAAGTCAGTTGTGTAATTTGACTTTAATGAAATAGTTAAGGAAGAAGAAAAGAGACTTTTAAAGCCAGAGACTTTATTACTTACATTAAGAAAAGAACATTTACATTAATATCCAGTTCATTCATATTTATATTTATCCCTGCTAATAAACTGATACCGTCTTCTCTGGCACCAACTCGTTACACACTTGTTTCCAAGTTTAGCCGACCATTTTATGGTATCCTATATTTTTATCTATGCTTGCACATATATTATATGTAAAGATATAATTCTCCATACTTAATTTATCCATATAGAAAATTAAAGTAATAACCTTTTCCTGAACTCTTAGAGGGTTAAAAAAATGTAATAGGTACGAGTGCATAGAGAACTTCAGAACAATATAAAGACCATTTCTCACATTTAGAGACTATTTTATATATTTGCTCTGTCCTTTTTCTATCTTTCTGGTCCATTTCCCTGTGTATTAATATTTCTACCAAGGAATGAACAAGAAAAGAGAAAGGATGTAAAAAAAACTTGTTGATTAAAAACCAAAAAAGTAGCTCTGCTTAACCAGGTATGTCAGAGGAAGGAGTCGTAACTCATAAATTAATTTTATGTATACTTGTTTTAAATAAATTAGAATTGATGGTGTGAATCAAAAAATACATATTGGTTTAAAAAGTAGTTTATGACATGGAGCAGAATTTAGTTTTCATATCAATTCCTTCTTTGCTTTCAGCATCAATTCAAAGTGATGGTTGCTACCATTTATTGATCATTTACTGTGTGCCAAGCACTGTACTAAGCACTTTTCATATGTTATATTATCCTATTTAATCCTCACAAAAAGCTTTTGAGGTAGGTGGTATTATTATTAAGCCATAACCAGCCTGAGACTTAGCATTTCTACATTCTTTTATGGTGCTGTCATTGAAAAGTCTCATGTGTATAGTATATTTCAGAATTAAAAATCAAAGAAAGATTTTCCTTGTGCAAGTCATTTCCCTCTTAGAAAAATATCTCTGAATAGATTCTATATAAATAAATAGACACAGACCAGAACCTGATTTGATTAGAAATATTTTTATTTACCATTTTATGCTCTTATTTTAATGAGTACCTACGTTTCCAAAGTTCCTGCCTGGTTATTGTACAGATTTTTAAATCTAGTCATCCTTGATTTTTATTTTCAGATACAAATTTTATAGAGTTTTTTTTAAGTAGTCTCGTATAAGCCAAATGCTTATATGTATCATCCATTTCTTCCTGTGTTCAGGCAAGAGTCTAGCAGTCACACCTCTGTCAACACTGATTTATTTTTTCTTCCAGCAGGTCCATATGGGTTTGTCAGTGGGATAGAGAGTGTGGATCTCTCAATCTACTGCACACTAGCAATTGGGTGGAGGGTCACCAAGATTAGAACTTGGTGCATTGATCCTGATCTGAACTAAGTGCGTAGCAGAAATGTCTGTTCTGTGTTCCTGGTTCTCATTTCTACATTAGCAGCCAATAAGTCTGTCTTACTTAAGAACGCTTTGTTTATCTTTGGCTTACTTACATGGTAGCAGCACAAAATCTTATAAATAAAATATTGAAAAATAGAAATGTAATATTTTTCCACATAAAATTAAGTTCTGACTTAAAATACAGGATCTTGGTCATTCTTTGGGTGATTTATTCTGGAGTTGACTTTTTTCTTTCAACTTTTCCTCTAGTTCATTTGTTTGGATTTGATTCCATTTTTCCTTATACCTATCTTCAAAACACTGTTGTCCCGTTAAACTGTTTTTGGGACAACACCTACAACAGTGGATATATTACAAATACCAGCCATCTCTTGTTCCATTGAATATGTATAAGTGATAACATTTATGCCTTGATAGGAAAAAACTTCTGGTTGTGTAAGCTCCACACTTTCCCACCCAAGAATCTTCAGTTCAGATTCTATGTACTTTATTGGCTATATTCCATGTACCTGGCCATAATGTAGTCATTCCATTGTTCATCTGGATTTGGGAATTTAAGTTTTTAAGATCTGGGAATTTTATGCTACCCACTTTGTTAGGTAGTGTTCTAAAGAAAAAACTTCTAGGAAAATGGTATGAGTTTGGCTATCTCATTTTTCCCCCAACAGTAGAAATATTCACCACATTCAGATTGCTCCAAGAACAGCATCAAGCAATTCTGCACGAGTGTTTTCTTTCAACACTCTTCAGAGAAAGTGTTATCTCCTTTGGCTACTGGATTCTGAAAACTTCTTTGAGGAGAATTTTTCTTCACAGTCAGTGTTGATCCTTTTCTCCTGTTGCATGCTGTTTACCCAATCACAGAACATTGCCATGTGCGAGCAGCCAATCAGATAAGAAGCTACTGCTTGGCTTGAGAGACATTGTCTTTATCAGTATCCTCTAGAGTAGCATATAAGAATTACAGGATTTAGTTAGGATATTACTTACAGAGTCTATTTGAATATTGTCTTGTTTCCCATTACATGATAATGTCTCTAAGAAGAACTGCTTAGGAATTTTTTTTTCTTTATAGAGACTATTTCTTAAAACCCAATTTTTTATTGGTTCTCTGATTTGGCCTAGATGTTTTAGATACATGATTACATTGCTATTTCAAATTTCTACTTTAAAAAAGTTACTTTGAGTTTGGTGAATTCAGGAGAGGGAAACTGTAAGTTCATTTTGTTTATAAAGCAATGCTTTGCTCATCTTACACTTTTTTTATTATTCTTTTCAGTAAAATATTAGTGTGGATATCTGGTGGCAAAAACTATTTTGGGTGCAGTTTTGGCTTTCTGTTACCTCAGGTGTGGAGCCAGCTTGGGAAGATTTGCTTTTTCTGTAAACTCCATTCTTGCATCCATCCCAGCATTGGGATGGTTGGCAGTACATGAGGTCTGCATTTCCAAAGAAAGCACCAGTCAGGGCTTATTTCACTTGATTTGTTTGAACCCATTTTACTTTAGTTTTGTTAAATCAGCAAAAAATTATTTGGGTGAACGTATATTTTTTTTCCTAAAATGAAGCCCATTTTTCTCTTCAGTTTTGCAAAAAAAATACAGTATTTTAAGATAGTTAAAATACACCTTATGATTTCATTGTATTTTCTTGTCCCACATAATAATACAAAGAAAAAAGATGAATTTTTAAGTACACTTGACAGTTTCTTTTGGTTGTTTTAAAATGGTAGTTTTCCTTGGTAAGTGTATCTTTAATGCCCTGCTGGAGAAGACAATATTGCATGTTGAATACCTACAGTTCTGCCAATTAGTTGAATACATAACTTAATTTAACCCTCCTGCTTCTTCTAGTTATATCACATTACCTCTATTTTCAGATAATAAAACTGAGTGAGAAGATAAGTATCCTGTTCAGGATTGCCAGCTAGTATATGACAGCTGAGATTCCATTAGAATTCCATTAACCCCAGACCTCATACTTTTTCCATTATGTCACACTGAGACTCTGTTTTTATGCAATATTTAAACTAGATATTTAAATGGGAAAACATTAGACATTACTTTTACTTGTTAAATTTTAAAGGAACCCGCTATTTCTTAAGTGAAACAAAGTTTTGTCCCTCCAAAAAAGCCTGGGGAAGTTTGAACTACCATTGGGCCAGAGAAATAGTGGAACATCAAAGTATTCTTTAACCCATAATTTCATTCACTTTGGTTAGAGTAAGTTCCAAATGTTTTAATGAGCAGTTTTCTGAATGCATGGGAAATAAATATGTCAGAATCAGTAACAATCAGTAAGTACCTTTGCATCAGTCAGAATCAGTAAGTACCTTTCCTTACTGCAGCCACTTGGATTCAGGGCTCTGTGGAACTCCGCAATAAGCAGCCAAAGTAGTTTTTGTGACCCACAGACATCTAATGGGAATGTTTTCTTAATGACTTGACATTTATCTATCAGTGCTGGAAAATCAGAGGAAAGGGATATTCAGAACACTGAGGTGCTTGGTACTGTTATTCTTTCCTTCCGTACATAGAAGGAGCCAGTAGTCAAGAAGAAGCTCAATTCAGAGTATTTGGAGGTTTTTGACTAAATGTTTTGGATAAATGTGTGGGTATGGTTTTATATTTCCTGTTTATACATGTGAAGATAACAGTAATGACAAGTATTTAGATTTTGGGGGTTTTGTTATAGTGAGGGAAGAATGGAAATATATTGATCTCAAAAGACCGGCTATTTGCAAACATTACTAAATAACATCAAAAATTCAACTGCCGCTAAAATACTTAATTCATCTGTCTGTCATTTATTTAAATTCTCATTCATCTTTACTTTTTGGCATTAAAATACAATAAATTTCTCAACTACTTTATGTCTGTGTTTTCTTTTATATTGATAGTAAATTGTGTTGCTTCAGTTCTATATTGCTTTAATCATTAGTATTATCCTTCAGGACAAAAAGCATGCTGCTAATAGTCCATGATTTAAAGATTATAAGCCAACTTTATGTTCAGACATTACATTCATAATATTTTTAGCAGTATGATATAGTGGAGGTCCAAACTGGATTACACTTTTGAAATGAATGCCAAAGTTTTGATAAGTCTAGCACATACATATAATCTTGCTGAACTGTTGTAAGTACATTTTTTTTTAAGCCTGTCTGTCTGTCAGTATCTCACATGGAGGTCATTTCTTGAGTAATACAGGATGACCTAAAAAATTCAGAGTTAGTAATTCTTGAAAAACAATGTAAATTACGATGCTTTAACATGAGTCTACCTCACACCACCAATTCTGTTTGAAAATCTAGCACTTAGGCAATTTTACCAAGATAACAGTGAAGCACTTAGTGTGATTGGTTGTGATTGTTGGAATGTTTTTTGGTTGCCTTTTTAGTTCATTGTTAGTCCTTTTATGTTTCTGTGTACCTATGTACGTCTGTGCGTTTGGTAAATATGAATTGAATAGATGACTTCTTATTTTATGTTTTAGGCCAAGACTGACAGACACCTAAATATTCATGACTTGAGAATATTCTGCAGCTATAGATACTGAACCATTGACGTGCAAAGCAAGACCTGAAGCCCACTCCGGAAACTAATGTGAGGCTTGATAAACCTATAGATTGCCTCACATTTGTCTGTTTACAAAGTAAACTTTACATCCAGGGAAAGAAGAGCACCACCAGCAGAAGACTTTGCAGAACCCTCTAATTTGATGTATTGTTAAGTTTTTTAATGTATGTATGAAATGTGGAAAGATGTAAAAGAAATAAATTAGGAGAGACTGTATTGTACTGCCATCCCTACTGTATTTTTATACTTTTTGGCAGCATTAAATATTTTTATTAAATAGATTATGTCGGTTTGTGTGCATTATCTTAGGACAGCTCTATTTCAAATAATGTTTTAAGGATTTCCTCTTAAATTTTTATAACTAGCAATTGACAGTTTAAGTAAAATTGGTCCATAACACTGCTCACTTGCTTCTTAAGATTTATTTCCAGTTACCCCTCAATAATCTGTCAATATAGATTAGGTGAAAATATTAAAGAAAAGTTATATTCCTTCGTTGCTTAGAAAAATATTAATATGGATAATGGTATTAATTTCACATTAATATAGCAACCCAATGCAGTTTTTAAAATCACAGTGTTATTTATCTAACACAGTATTTTGTATTAGATGTGCTTTCCTCAGACATTTTCTGTTATAAAGAGACTAACAATTCTTTCCTGAACAAGGGTTTTGACTTCTTTACCATCTAATTTCCCAGCTAAATGATGGGTTTCCACTATGTATCCAGTCAATTGTCAGGATTATGGTGATGTTCTTGTTCAAGGATATTCAAGCCTCTGCATCACATAAGCATCACCTTAATGGTATAACAATGCTATTTTTTTTATTTTGTCAACTGTGAAAGTTTCATAATCCTGTTAATTGAATACATCTATTTCATCTTTTGAAAATTTAGAAACCTTATGTTCTTCTAACCTTGTTTTCCATGGTTCTTATTTTAGGAATAAGCAAACTATTAATCCCTGCTAAATCTTTCCTAAAGAATGCATGAAAAATTTACTATACCATAAAGTAGTACAGCAAAGATAATCCTCTCATTGTGTCAACAAAGCTTGAAAGAATTATCTGCACTTCTGTTTCCTCAACTTTCCATATTTACCCCACTAGTATCTGACTTTCTTTTGTGTCACTCCAGAAATGACCCAGAAAAGGAGCCAAATACATTTGAAACATCATTTCTATCTTACATGATTTGACAATGATAAGAAGTCTTTCTTTGAAGCTTTCTTCTTAAGGCTCAGACCTTTCTCTGGGTTCTCTTTTTCTCAATCCTTTCAGCCTCTGCCTGTCTGTCTCTGTCTCTCTATTTCTCTCTCATTTAAAATGAGATCTTTACTCCTTAACAAAATTTTAATTATACTCTATGTTATTGTTGACTGTAGTTACAAGGTTGTAGAGATCTCTAGAGCTTTTTTGTCTAGTTTAACTGAAATTGTATGCCTATTGATTAGTCACTTCATTCCTTGCAATGCCACCTGCCCAGTCGCTGACTGCTACCATTCCACTTTTGGATTCTGTGAATTAGACTATTTTAGATATTTATGTAAGTAGAATCATCCAGTATTTGACTTTGTGTTACTGGCTTGTTTGACTTGGCATAATACTCTTAAGATTCATCCATGTTTTCATATACTGCAAATTTTCTCTTTTAAGGCAAATAGTATTAGGGTGGCTAGTGCCATGGGCTGTGAAAGAATTCACAAAGAGAAGAAAATGCAGAGAGCAAAGTTTTTATTCACTTTCCAAGAGAGGAAAGGGTCTTGTAGAGAGATACACCAGCTAGAAACAGTTGGAGCTGTGAGTTTTTATTGGGTGATAAAGGGAGAGGGGGATGCAGCTGAGTAGTCATTGCAATTAGTTGTATACCAGGAGATTTCAAGCTGATTGCGCAGGCTTCAGTTTGGTCTGCTGTTATCTTTGGGTTCAGGGTCCAGGTGTTTGGGTCTAGTATGTGCAGTTTATATAAATTCCTAAAACACCTGGGCAGGGGATGCGTTTAGTAATCTCTTCGGTCCTGAGAATAGAGGCTCAGAGAAACCACAATTATTCCTGACAGGAAAGAGGTAGGTCTCATACAAGAGGTTCTGAAAGGGAAATTTTTGTCCTTTCATTCTCTTCTCTAGTTTTAAGATGGATTTATTCTTGATAAATCTGGTCCTGGTTCTGAGTAGAAGAGACGAAAGTCTTTTCTTCTGTCACTGTTTCATTGCTGTCTATGGATGTGGGGTTGTCCGTGCCTGTGGGTCAGGGTAAGGGTTGTTAAGAGAGAAAAGGTGGAAATGGACAACCTGAAAGGCAGGAGCCATTGCTGGGGGTTGTTTGTAAAGGGACTCCCAGCCCTGGCTGGTGTGGCTCAGTGGATTGAGCACCGACCTGCAAACCAAAGGGTCGCCAGTTCACTTCCCAATCAGGGCACGTGCCTGGGTTGCTGGCCAGGTTCCCAGTGTAGGGCGCACAAGAGGCAACCACACATTGATGTTTCTCTCCTCTTTCTCCCTCCCTTCCCTCTCCAAAAATAAATAAATATCTTTAAAAAATAAATAAAGGGAGTCCCCTAATGTTTGGTGGATAAAAGATAGGAGACATCATAGGAGGCATGGCCTGAAAGCTAGGATAAAGAGAGAAGCTGTGATGGGGCCAAGAAAAGGAGTTAGTCCAGAGCCAGATGTTGGTTTTATTTTTTTATTTATTTTTATTTGGTATGCTTTATTTTTTTAGTATATTTTATTGGTTATGCTATTACAGTTTTCCCAATTTTTCCCCTTTATCCCCCCTCCGCCCTGTATCCCTCAACTCTCCAGCATCCCCCCCAGTTCATGTCCATGGGTTGTACATATAAGTTCTTTGAGTTCTGTTTCCTATACCATTTTTTACCTCTCCCTGTGTATTTTATGCTAATTATGCTTTTTCCCTTTGCCTTCCCCCCATATCTCCCTTCCCCCTCCCCACTGAAAACCCTCCATGTGATGTCCATTTCTCTGATTCTGTTCCTGTTCTAGTTGCTTGCTTAGTTTTTGTTTTCATTGGTTTTCCTTTTCTTTTTAGGTTGACTTGTTCATACTTGTGAGGTTGTTGTCATTTTACTGTTTCTAGTTTTGATCTTTTTCTTGGATAAGTCCCTATAACATTTCATATAATAAGGACTTGGTGATGATGAATTCCTTAACTTGACCTTATCTGGGAAGCACTTTATCTGCCCTTCCATTCTAAATGACAGCTTTGCTGGAGAGAGTAATCTTGGATGTAGGTCCTTGCCTTTCATAACTTGGAATACTTCTTTCCAGCCCCTTCTTGCCTGCAAGGTTTCTTTTGAGAAATCAACTGATAGCTTTATGGACACTCCTTTGTGGGTAACTCTCTCCTTCTTGCTGCTTTTAAGATTCTGTCTTTGTCTTTAATCTTGGGTAACTTAATGATGATGTGCCTTGGTGTGTTCCTCTTTGGGTCCAACTTCTTTGGGACTCTGGGCTTCCTGGACTTCTTGCAAGTCTGTTTCCTTCACCAGATTGGGGAAGTTTTCCTTCATTATTTGTTGAAATAAGTTTTCAATTTCTTGCTATTGTTCTTCTCCTTCTGGAACCCCTATAATTTGGATATTGGAATGTTTCAGGTTGTCCCAGAGGTTCCTAAGTCTCTTCAATTTTTTTTGAATTCTTGTTTCTTTGTTCTGTTCCAGTTGGATGTTTATTTCTCCCTTTTGTTCCAAATGATTGATTTGAGCCCTAGTTTCCTTCCTGTCACTGTTGGTTCCCTGAATATTTTATTTCATTTTGGGTATCTTTCATTTGTTCTTTTATTTATCAACAAAGCTCAGTCAGTTCTATGAGCATTTTGATTACCAGGGCTTTAAATTCTCCATCAGATAGGTTGGGTACCTTCTCATCGCTTAGCTCTCTTTCTGAAGTTTTGCTCTGTTCTTTCATTTGGGCCCTATTTCTTTGTCTCATGGCGCCTGTTAAGTTGTAAGTGAGTGGGTCCTTATGTATTCACCAACAGGGCAACCCTCTTTGCTGTACTACGGCACTGCCTTGGGGGAGGGGTCAGAGAGGAAACAGTGCAGCTCCCCTGCTTGTCTCTGGTTCCACTTTCCAGCGAACCCTCCTGTGAGACTGGGAGTTTCTCCCACCAGGGGAACTGCCACAGTCCACAGTGAGCTCTGAGTCTCAGTTTCCTGTTCAACCAGACCTGACCACATGGCCCACCACCTTGCCAGTCTGGTTCTGGTTGACTGTTTCAATTCCTTATTTGTCAGAGTTTCATGCAGTTTGATTTTCTGGCTGTTCTGGTGGCTTATTGATTTTAGATTGGTTGTTACCTCCTTTTGGTTGTGCAAGGAAGCAAAGGGTTTCTGTCTATGCCTCCATCTTGGCCAGAACTCCTAAGTAGTTTCTGTACTCGTGTTAGAGTTATCAAAGGAAAAACATCAAAATATTCATAGTGGTTTCTCCTGTGAAGAACTAGTTTGAGAGGATGAGGTACAGGGGAGGTAAGGAATTTTGCTAGTAACTGTATGCACTTCTTTTTTTTTAAATTATATTTTATTGATTATGCTATTTCAGTTGTCCCATTTCTCCCCCATCATTCCCTTCCGCCCTTCACACCCCCTCCCACCCACATTCCCCCCCTTTAGTTCATGTCCATATGTCATAAGTTCTTTAGCTTCTACTTTTC
>PVKU01009642.1:0-59768 GCA_004027475.1 Anoura caudifer
AGAGACCTTACGGCAAGAAGGGGCTGGAAAGAGGTATTCCAAGTCATGAAAATCAAAGACCTACATCCAAGATTGCTCTATCCAGCAAAGCTGTCATTTAGAATGGAAGGGAAGATAAAGTGCTTCTCAGATAAGGTCAAGTTAAAGGAGTTCATCATCACCAAGCCCTTATTATATGAAATGTTAAAGGGACTTATCTGAGAAAAAGAAGATAAAAAATATGAACAGTGAAAAGACAGCAAACTCACAGGTATTAACAACCAGACCTAAAACAAAAGCCAACTAAGCAAACCACTACAACAGGAGCAGAAACACAGAAATGGAGATCACATGGAGGGTTAGCAATAGGGGAGAGGGAAGAGGAGAGAGCGGGACAAGGTACATAGAACAAGTAGCATAGACGGTGGGTAGAAAATAGACAGGGGGAGGGCAAGAGTAGTGTGGGAAATGTAGAAGCTAAAGAACTTATGACACATGGGCATGAACTAAAGGGGGGAATGTGGGTGGGAGGTGGTGTGCAGGGTGGAGGGGAATGAAAGGGGGAAAATGGGACAACTGTAATAGCATAATCAATAAAATATATATTTAAAAAAGTTGATAACCCTCTAACAAGACTAATAAAAAAACAGGAGAAATAAATTATCAGAATCAGGAATGAGAGGTAGCATTATTGCAGATCCTGCAGTCCTGAGAGGGCTAAGAAAATCTTATGAACAACTTTATGCCAATAATTTTAACAACTTAGATAAAATGGATGAATTCTTTGGGAGATATAAATGATCAGAGCTCCCTCAAAAAGAAGCAAGTATGCTAAATAGCCATACTAAATATTTGTTAAATATATTGAATTTGTATTTAAAAGCCACCAAGAAATTTTAGGCCCAGATCGTTTCACTAATGAATGATACTAAACATTTAAGGAAGAAATAATAATGGTTGTACACAAAACTCTATCAGAGAACGGAAGAGCAAAGAATAGTTTCCAACTCATTATTTGAAGTCAGATTTACCCTGGTAGAAAATCAGATGAAGATAATACAAAGAAAGCAAATACCCATATGACCTCATGAATATATATTCAAAAATTTAAAGGAAATTTGAGTGAATTGAATCCAACAACATAAAAAGCATAATGAATCATGAACAAGTAGGTTTAACATTTGAAAATGACCCAATGTAATTCATCATATTAAAAAAATTTCAGAAAAAATAACCAGCTGACCATATGATCATTCCAATAGGCACAGAAACAATGTTTTACAAAATCCAAAATTCACTTTTAGTTAAAAAAATTGCTCAGAACAAGAGAAGGATGTCCCTTCTCACCATTTCTATTCAGGATTATCCGTGAGATTTTAGATAGTGCAACAAGTCAAGAAAATGAAATAAATATTGTAAAAGAAGAAGTAAACGCACATTTCTTTACATGTGAAATAATTGCCTATGTAGAAAATCACATGGAATCTAAAACAAATTTTAGAATTTATTAATGAATTTAGCAAGGTTGCAGGACATAAGATCAATATTAAAAAGATAAGCTGTATTCTCTATACTAGCAAAAAATAAGTGGAAGTTGAAATAAAAATAAGAACTCAGGGACATGGACAACTGTGTGGTGATTGTGGGGGATGAGATTTAATGGGATGATCACTTAGTAAGTTCTACAATGTCTCATCTCTGGGTTGTACACCTGAAAATAATATAATATTGCATGTCAACTGTAATTAAAATATTAAAAATGATTTAAAGTAAAAAAAAGACAGTATAGTTTCTTGAGCATATGGTCCACCACCTTAAAATATCTGGCTTCCCCATTGCATTTAAAGCCCAGAGCCTGCATCATTGTAACAGTGACATTATAATTGGTATTAAAATTAAAAAGATAAAAATCTACCCTTGCATTTCTTAAAAACTATTTTTTTATGTAGTACCCCTCTTACCCCCCATGAAGGTAACATTCCCAATTTACAGATAATTAGATCTTAAAGAGCAATATGTTCACAGAAGATGATGTAACTTTCTTCACCATTTACTAGGCATGTGACCGTGGACAAGTCCCTTAGTTTCTCTTTGCTTTAGTTTATCTGTAAAATAGAGATTATAACAGTACTTATCTCATAGAATTGTTGAGGATTAAATGGGAGTTAATATTTGTAAAACTTTAAAGCAGAGTCTGGTACATAATTAGCGCTATTATTAGTGTTTATGAAATTATCCTATTCCATTTTACTTTATTAATATATACCAATATATTATATATTGATATATAGTAATATATATTCAGTAAGCAAGAATTAAATAATAAAGTAATAAATCATATCTAGACAAATTTATATCTTTTGGCTCTTGATCCAACATACACTTGAGCAATGATCAGTAAATATTGAGGTAATTCCAGATTCACTTTTCCTGACCACCACCCATTCTAGACTAGTCTAGGTATGTGTCCTTCCTAATATTCTTTCTTCATGAACCTTGTTTATTTCCTTCATAGTCCCATTTCAACTTGAAATATATTTGTTGATTTATTTTTCTTTCTAGTCTCCCGCACTTGATTATAGTTTCAGGCAGAAAAGCAAATGTACAGTCAGTACCAGCAGTGACTAGGAGACATAGACTCTTCCAGTATTGCTTGATGTTAGTGTTATTAATCAGGTATAAAATAGATAAAAGCTTATTAAAACTTCAAAAACATATGTTAGTATATTTACCAGGTTACTGAGTATTTTTGAAGATCTATAGTGAATTTGGCCATGGTTCTTAGTATCAAAAACTCACATCTAACCAATATTCTCCTTTTTAAGAGAGAATGGCCCTTCTTTTTTGATGGTGCAAGACTCACACAACTGTGCCAGGGTGAAAGGGCCAATGAACATTTTCACTGTAGGCAGTAGCGTTGCAGAGGGCATGAAATGACATGTAGTATTTCAAAATTCATACAATAGAGAATTGTGCTTCCCATGTGATTAAGGAATGCAAGTCATTGTAGTAGAAAGCTAGTCCATTCACTCGGTAGAGACTTTGGAATCCTAAGCCCGTTACTATAAGGGTGAGAAAGCAAGTGAACAGAGAGAAGCTGACTGAAGCAGGCAGGACACCATGTATTGTTTGAACATAGTTCTACTGAACACTAGATTACAGCAGGTGAAACCTCAGGCCAGGGTAAGGCTGGGGCTAATTTGGATAAAACAATGAGACAAATCAAATCTATCTTCCTCAAGTTCTTCCCCTTGCAGAGAACCCTTAGCCCTTTTCCTCTGAACTCTCCTGACAGAAGGAACACGGCATGAGTTCATTCATAGGTCAGTATTAAAAATTTAATTTATCTTTCTCCCACTTGCCATCTTGATTCTTTCTGAGAGTAGTTGTTATTCTTACCTGTCTGTTTATCCCCAGGCCTTAGCACATTGTCTAATGTATAATGAGAGACAGTGAAGTTTTGTTAAATAAATGGATGGATGGATATGGAAAGTATTGCACTTGACAGTTGATAATAGGAATTCCTTGTATCTGTAGAGCATATTTTGGTTGACAAAGCACTTTCACAACTAGAAGTTCTCTTCTTTTTTTTACTTTTTACTGTCTCTGTTCCCTCATTCCAATATCAGTAAGTATATTAACGGCCCCCTCATTTCTATCTTTGACCCAGATTTCTCTCCTGAGTTTCACATCCTGCTGCCTGCTGGTCATCTCCACTCAGGCATCTCACAGACATCTCAGACTTACCATCTTCAAACTCTGAGTTCTTCTTCTCCTTCTTACCCTCTCAAATTTGCTTGTCTTTCATGTTCTTTTCCAGTAAACCCCAGCTCCTTCCACTCAGTTGCTTAAGCCATATGCCTTCATCTCAGGAAGCCCCAATATCCATTTCATCATGACCCTCTGGGCCTGGTCTGGTCTAATTCTGTCTGTCTCCAATGTCATCTCGTACTATCTCCTCGCGTCTGTGCCCTTGCCCCACAGGCCTGCTCTCAATGCTTAGGATTCGATGACACTGATTCGCATGTCAGTTTCTATGCAAATGCTATTTACTCTGCCTCAAATCCTCTCCTACCTCTTCTCCAGAATTCTCTCCTACTTATCTTTCAATTCCAACTTCCACTGTGCATTGTAGGAGGCTTAGCAGCATGTAGTCCCCTACTCACTAGATGCTAGCCAGTAGTGCTCTCTTCCCCTAGCGGTGGCAATGAAATAGGTCCCAAGACATTGTCAAATGAACCCTTGGTTGAGGTGGGGAGCAGAAGTTGGTACAAAATCAAATTCAGTTGAGAACCACAACCTCGATCAGGATTTTGTCAGAGCTTTTCAAAGAAAAAGCTAGGTGACTTTCAGACTATTGTCTACTCCCCACTGGACTACCCCTTTATGGATAAAGAAGAGTATTTATCATTAGATGCTGTATACACATAGTGTCTAACATGAGATAGGTGCTCCATAAATATTTGTTGAATAAATGAACGAGTTCAATTATCACAAAAAACACATGGAGTACGTATAGCCAGAATTGGCACTACCATTTCTAAATGGAGTAATAGGTGCACAGAATTGTTAAATGATAGGCACACAAATCACACTATCAATGAATGGTAGATTTGTATCAGACCTGAACCTGGGTTTTATTACTCTCACTTCTCCTTATCTATGTATGTCATTTTACTGCCATTACCATTCTGTTAATCTTATCACATTACTCTATCTTTCCCAAGCTTCTCACTGTATCCTTGTAACAATAATGTACATCTAACTCTTTTTCAAGATCTGAAATGTTCAGGACTTCATGGTGGCTTTCAATGATGTTTCACTATGATGTGTTTAAAAACTCATAGCATATTAAATATAAGAGGGAGGTGGTTAGGGCTTCTTCTATTGTAAGAGGAATGCAAGAGGGAAAACAATCAATAACTCTTCTGAGTGAATTTGCTTTGATGGTACTCTTAGCCTTGTGGTCCTGGAGAAAAGTAATTGCATGACAGGTAAAGATAATCTGATATCAATGAAGGCATTGCAGAATTGTTAACCAGAACAGTAAAAGAACTTCTGAGGATACTAGGTTGAAATTAACTTTTATTACCTTGCTGCCTGAGTATGGTCAAGCAGAAAATTTTCAATTCAAAATAGAAATTCTTTTAAATGGCATGCCTAATGCATTTCTATTCTCCAAGGTTTTGAAACGCAAGATCTATATAGCACAGCTACTCAATTTTTTTCCAAATATATTTGCATGACCTAAGTGCCTTCGTCCCAATAACAAAGTGCTGAGTGAATGCAGAGCAAACTTGTAGGGGGTAAACCTGACACAGAGGTGCTCCTCAGCCCTGGAGAGGAGCTGCACTGGGTGGGGGAGCTTTGTGATGGTAGAATCTTCT
The DNA here is from genome assembly GCA_004027475.1 of Anoura caudifer. NCBI lineage: Eukaryota > Metazoa > Chordata > Mammalia > Chiroptera > Phyllostomidae > Anoura > Anoura caudifer. The sequence goes on from PVKU01009642.1 coordinate 5,367, forward strand.
TACTTGGTAGCAAGGGGCTGGAGGCTGAAGTACCTTCTCCTCTGCAGGTAACACCTATGTTTTCCTATATCTACACAGAGGCAGAGGGAATAGTTAAGACTACAAGATTTAGAGTCAGATTTCCTGGACTAGAATACTAGCTAGACTGATTTTTAACTGCATGACCTTGGTTGGCTTATTCTACCCTTTAGGCCTCAGTTTCCTCATCTTTAAAATGGGTTCGATAGCAATATTTCTGTCATATAGTTGTTGTGAGGATTAAATGAGTCAGTTAACAGGGCCAGCACAAATAAGCATCCAACAAAAATTATTAGCTGTTATCCCTCTTCCTTACATAGACTTATTTCTATTTCTGTGCATTACTAAACTGTGTCTATATGTCAGATGTTTATAATCTCACTAGTTCATAAGCACCTCAAAGATCCAATTTCTATTGCATATTCATCATTACATATCTCGTTTGATTCTTACAACCCTAAGAAGCTGAGATGGTTGTGCCCAACTATACAAGAACCTGGGATGCAGACTGATTAAAATGTGCCTATAACTATGAAGTTAGATACTGAGGGCAAGGGTTTAAGCATGGCTCTTCTTAGGAATATTCTTTTGGTCTGTTAACACCATAGAATTTTCACAGATTCACTGATGTCTTGACTGTTTAAGATATCAAGATGGCTCTCAATAAAGTTTTCTGGGAATCTGTCCTACCTTTTTCTTCCTCCAATCAATACATCTCCCTGGGTAGCAACTTCATGTTTTCGTTGGTGTTCATTACATGTCTTTTTCTGTTTCTGTATCTCCTTTCCTCCCTTATTAATTTCTCTCTTTCTCTCTCTCTCCCTTACCTCCATCCTCTCCTTTCCTCTATCTCTCTCTGTCTTTCATGCACACACACCTGTCTATTTCACATGAATGAAGAATGACTTTAAGATTTCAGGCTTATGTGATGAGATGCTTGGGATGAGGTGAGAGTCAATCAGACCTAAGCCTGGCTTACTAGAGCAGGCAAGGGAGCAATTACTAGATAAAAAAGCAAAGGAAGGGAGTTGGGATTTAAAAAAATAGTGTGGAAAAGGGAGGGACACAGTACTTGATTTTAATAAAGCTTGTAGACAGTGGAACAAAACAATTAATAAAAACTCTTGCTGGGGAAGATGAACAGGTCTGAGTATCTGCATCATTAATTATTTACTGTTTGAATTTGGGAAAATTGTTTAACTTCATCAAATATCAGTTTCCTCCATTGCAAATAGTGAATTATAATAATTAACAATAATGTTACCAATCTCCTGGGATTATGAAAGGACTGAATAAATTATTTACAGCTAACATTTCTTAGAACACAAAAAGCAGTAAATAAATAATAATGAATAAATGTTGGGTATCATCAATATTATTGTCATTATCATTAATATTATTAATATTCCCAGGAAGGAGAGAGTATAGAAGGCCTCAATTAATCAAGGTAAGAGTGATAAATTCCTGTTTGACATGTTCGGCAGTAAAAGTGATGAGAATAGAGTATTTACTATGGAAAGAAAATTCATAGTCATTTTTTAAAAAGAACTGAAGAGGTAAGTACTATAGATGCAAGGAGTTCAGCCGGGGTTTACTTGCAAGAATTAGGTGGCTCTGGGCTACAACAAGATAAATCTAAGTGTCAGAGTCATCAAAAGCACTTATCCTTGCAGCTCATGAGATCAGGCCTATTCACCCCAAAATAAAATTGTACATAGAATGTTGATGTATGAATAGCAAAACTCCAAATCCAACAAACTGAATCACTTGAAATTATACTATGAAGTCAAGACAGTGACATGCAAACTCTTTGAAAGTTGAAAGGCAGCACCATAAACACAAATAATGAATTTCACAAACATAAGCCTTGCGAATTTGATTTTGCTGAACTGTGTTGACATGATCAAAGGTTAGTTAACAAAGGGATCGCAGACATTTATAGTGGGGTGAAGCTTTTGTGATATTTAGTTTTGTAATGCACTGACAGTTAAATATTACTCATGCACAGAAATGTAATGTTTTGTGGACTTTATAATTCCTTTTAAATTAGCAATATCTCCCCATAAAAAAATAGAAAAGCAAGGCCTTTAATCGTGTAATATGCTTTTTGACATCCTTTTACTCAGAATCATTTCATTTAAAAAACATTTTAATGAACACTAATTGAACAGAGACTGTCAGCTTTCCTTTTATTTATTTTCATAGATACGTATTTTTGGCATTTTATTGTTCATATTTTTGATCTTTTATTATTAATCTTAAATAAGAATCTTTAATATTTCATGTAGTATTGGGTTGGTGGTGAGGAACTTCCTTAGCTTTTTCTTATCTGGGAAGCTCTTTATCTGTTCTTTGATTCTAAGTGATAGCTTTACTAGGTACAGTAATCTTGGTCCTTGTTTTTCTTCACTTTAAATATTTCTTGCCACTGTCTTCTGGCCTGCAAAGTTTCTGTTATGAAATAAGCTGATTGTGTTACCGGAGCTCTCTTGTAGGTAACTAACTGCTTTTCTTGCTGTTTTTAAAACTCTCTTTTTTTAATCTTTAATCTTTGGCATTTTAATTATGATGTTTCTTGGTATGGGCCTCTCTGGGTTCATCTTGTCTGTGACTCTTCATGCTTCCTGGCTTTGTATATGTATTTCCTTGAGCAGGTTAGTGAACTATTCTGTCATTATTTTTCAAATGGATTTTCAATTTCTTACTCTCTGTCTTCTCCTTCTGGTGCCCCCACGATGCAAATGTTGGTATGCTCGAAGTTGTCCTTGAGGCACCTTACACCATCTTCATCCTTTTTGGATTCTTTTTCCTTTCTGCTATTCTGATTGGGTGTTTTTTACATCCTTATATTCCAAATCACTGATTTATTTCTCAGCATTATCTACTGTTGAGTCCCTGTAAATTATTTTTCATTTCAGTTAGTGTATCCTTCATTTCTGACCAGTTCTTTTCATGGTGTCCATGTTCTTTTTCATGCTGTTGAAGTTCTAAGTTACTTGAGCATCCTTATAACCATTGTTTTGAACTCCATATCTGGTAGTTTGCTTGCCTTCATTGTATTTAGTTATTTTTCTGGAGATTTCTTCTATCCTTTCATTTAGAACATGTTTCTTTGTCTCCACATTTTGGCTGTTTCCCTATGTTTGTTTCCATGTGTTAGGTAGAGCTGCTACATCTCCCAGACTTGGTAAAGTGGCTTTGTGTAGTAGGTGTTCTTTAGGACCCACTGGCTCAGGCTTCCCAGTCACTTGAGCTGAGCACCCCTGTGTGGGCTGTGTGTACTGTCCTATTGTATGTGAGCCTTGATTGCTGTTGGCATCACTGGGAGGGACTGAAACCCAGGCCCATCAATTGTGACTGCAGTGGTGGAGCTACTGTGCAGAAGCCAACCCTACAGAGCAGGATTTGCTTCAGCAGGGCTTTGGTACTAACCCCATCTGCCTCTTGAGTGTTTCACTCATGGAGCTGGTAGGATTATAATCTGGCAGGATGTGGAGGTGTTCTTGCTCTGGAGCCTCCTAGGTATTGCACTGTCAGCTACTACCTGTGCTCTGCCTGGGGGCAATCTGGCAAAAGCTACAGAATGATCTGCAGATGGCTGCTACTTGTGCTGGGCTTGTAGGTACCCAGGAGAGACCATGCTGGGAAGGCTGGCTGACACTAGCGCTGGGCCTGGAACCTCTTAGCAAAAGGTATAAGGCACATCAAGGTCAGATGGTGCTTTTTGGAGAGATTTTAGGAAAGTCCAAAGCATGAGGCAAGAGATCAGTTGTAGGAAAAAAAAAACCTTGAAATCTTGTGTGGGCCCACAAATTGGGTGGAATGGGGTCTCAGGGAATCACCAGGGCGGGGTGAACAGTGTCAGCCAGGTTGACAGAGAATCAGATATGGTGCCTGCCTTCAGGCTCTGTGGGAGGAAGGCTTATCAAAGGAAAAATGGCCTCTACCAGCACTTCTGTCTAGGAGAAAGATCTTCCCCCAGCCTTTGCCTGGATGTTAGGCAGTTGAGTTCCTCCTTGTATGTCCCCAGTTCCTTTCAAGCTACAACACCAGCACTGGAGCTCAGAGGGGGTGAGTTAACTTAAATTCATGCACAGGCCCTTTAAGAGGAACCTCTGGTATTCCAGGAACCTTCCTTCTCACTCAGCCTCAATCCCCACTGGTTTTTACAGCCAGAAGGTATGAGGACTTCTCTTCCTGACTCTGGGACCCTGAGCTGGAAGGCCTTGTGTGGGGCTGGGAACCCCCACTCTTCAGGGGGACTTCCAGTTTTTCTTTTATAATGAAAGGAAAACTCTATGATGAAGAGTTTCTAATTATTACATGTAATTAAAAAGTTACTCCTTAGCTTTCTTGTTTTTAAGTTCTTTCAAATGTAATAAAAGAGTTCTCCTTTTAAAACTAGGCAAGAAAATCACAGTCATTAGGTTACATTACCTTATGGTAAAGCTACAGACTTGGAATTAAAGACTATTGGCCCAAGCTATTTTGAGGAAGTTAGGAAAATTATAAGAATCAATCAAAGCTTGGCCTTTACTGACCTATGTTTTTCAATACAGGGGAAAAAAATTTAGCATTAATAGTGGGGAATCCAAAAAAGTAATTGCAATCTAAGCCACTTATACTCTGGTTCTCACTAGGCCGTGAAAGAATGTGGTATGACACACTGCATTACTGGGAGTAAGAAGAGAAAGCTTGCTACTCCAGAGAGACAGCTATAAGTGTTATTCTTCTAAATAAGTGAGCCTTTACTCCAAGATCTAAACTCACAAGCAACCTTTTAATGTCACGGTCCAACTGTGAAGAAGGGAAAAGAGGATCTTAGGCAAATGTGGGACATAACCCATATAAGTGTGATTGCCTCACCTTGAGAGTGAGCAGGGAAGGGGGACAGTCCCGAGAGCCTAATGCAAAATATTGCAATAGGAGCAGATTGCATCAACCATTTCTACTTCTGGTCCCCGTGTTTTAAAAATTTTAGGGGACTGCGTGGTGATCAAAACGAGTAAGTCCCTTTCACAGTGGCCTTTGCTAGAGGACCAACAGGGAACGTTAACCAGGGCCATAATACAGTGATGTGTTTTAGAAAGGGACTTCCCGCTTGTCATTAACAAGAACCAGTCAGATCACTCTTAACAACTAAGTCTACTCATTCCAGTAATAATCAACACACCTTCTAACCTAGCACATAACAGTTCTCACTAAAGGCTGCAGGTCTGCAAATATGACTAGATGTCAACTCAGATCAGGACCTTAGACAATCTTCCTAATGGATCCTACTCTTCCTTCCCAACATAGTTCTTTCTATATTTTTGCCTCCCAGGGAAAGGAGGGATAGAAGACTGAGCAAATTTTTTGCAAAATATTTTTTCACAGAGTGACTTTTTAAATTTTATTGATATCCTCTCCTTTCTGCTTTCACTTATTTTTCCAAGAGGCAAATATTAAGTGATAAAAAGGGGTGAGAAATGGGAAGTCCTTGCTCAGCTCCTCACAGGGTTGGTCTGACTAACTAAAACTAAGCCTTTTTTTTTTTTTTACTTTTCTGAGCCTTCCTTTTCTCTATTTTAAAATAAGAATTATAATTCCTGTCATCACAGGGATCTTTGGGGCTCAAGTAAAAAGTATGGGAAAGCTTTGGAAACATAAGGAGTGATTACTTTTCTGTGTAAGGGAAAGAAAAAGGGATTTACCATTCATTGAATATCCACCAAGGACCAGGTACAGCACTAAGCTGCTTATGTAGTAGGCCTCCTATTTTTATTTTCTTATTTTTACTATGTCTTTTAATAACAAATTGTCCCCATGATATAGGTAGGCATTGCACTCACTGAATGGGTGAGTTAAGGAAGTGGTGGAGAGATTGAGTAACATATCTTGAGTCTCAAAGCTTATTATTTGTTGAGCCAGAATTAAATTCAATTTTGTCTCTTCCTAAAGACAATGCACAACTTCCAGAAAATGTGAATTGTGTTTTTGGTAGCACAGTGGTAAAAAAGCACGGTTTGAGAGTGAGTCAGGAAAGGTTGGATTCTAACACTGCCAATCACTCAGTGTTGTTATGGATAAGTTGTTTAAACTCTCCCTGAGGTTTTGTTGTCTCATCTAAAAATGGGGAAGACAAATGACTAACCCACACACAGTTCTCATGAAGATTTCTAAGTGCACATACAGCACTAAGCAGGATACTTAGCCTACAGCTTTCAGTGTGTGTCAGTTAATATTGTTTCATCATTTAAAAAAAAATGTTTTTGTTAGCAACCAGCTCAGCAAATGATCTAGGGAAATCACATAATTCCTCATTTACTCCAAAGGTTTTGAAGATGAAGTAGATTTTATCACATACAACTGAACATTTACTAAAATAATTGGAAATCAGCTGGGTGTAATCAGTTATCCCAGATTAAAGAAATAAATCTAATCAGGTATAAGGTGACAAATTATGGTCCAGATAACAAAAAAATGAATAAAGTCAGGAATAAAAAGGTAGAATATTCCCAAATTAGACAAAATGGCAATGCACAGATCTGAAAAATTAAATATCTTGATAGTTAACTTGTAGTTTGACTTGTAATCTAGCTTCTGGGCTACTCATTCATGTGAAGTATACTTTATATTATATATTCTAAATGATATAAGATATGTGATCCCCTCATTGAAAATATTAAAAAGTCAATATTAAAATGCTAAGCTCTAAATTTATATTCTCCTTATCTAAAAATATTATTAAATAAGGTTAAAACCACTTGAGTGTGATTTTTTTCCCCTCATGTAGTGGCGTTTATCTGCTTGATTTTTTAAATCTGTTTGATTTACATTCCAAAAACTAATGTGAGTCACAGATGACCCAAAGATCAGAAATCAGAGGAGTCCAAGAGTTCGTCTAAGAACAGCAGGCCAGCTTGGGTTTGAATATCAGCTCCACAGCTATGTAGGCAACATTTTTGTGAAACTCTCTCTTCATCTATATAGCATATTCAGTAGACCAAGGAAAAGCTACAGACAAAAAGATACACCCCTAACCCTGGGGCAGGCCTTCCCGGCGCAGGGGTGGCCGGAACTCTGCAGAGAGACAAGCGTGGAAAGGTTTTCCCCGGCTCAGAATAACAGCTGTGAGGTAGGTTATTCTTCACTTTTATGGTTTTGAATGGAGAGACTTCTCCAGTGTAATCCTCTGGGGTCTCCTTTACCATCCCCAGGAGGAGAAGGAAGTTTTATGCTGGGTAAAGGAATTGAGCCTCCTCTCATCACTCCTTCCTCTTGGGAGCTGCCAGCCTGCATAAGCCTCACATTCTCCTTTCACCATAAGACAGGCTTGGAAAGGCAGGCTGTGCCCCTGGGGGACAAGCTGGCAATTGAGTGTGGGCAGTAACTCCAGTACAGAGAATATAAGTAAACCCATTTGACTGCCTGCTATAGCCATTTCCTCCAAACTAGCTTTTATCAATAATAAATCCAACTTTTACAAAATATCTATCAGAATCTGGCACCACTATCTTACCTTGTTTTAGTCTTAAGATGAAAGGGGGAAAAGGGTGGCATTTATTGAGCCTCCTCAAACTTGGTAGAGAGTGAAAGTTCAGAAACAAGAGAGTGCATAGGATATTCATAGTGTGACGCTTCCCTTTTTTTTTTTTTTTTTTTTTTTTTTTTTTTTAAGAAGAGTAACATACTTAGGGAAGGGCGAAGGAGGAGAAGTTAGTTTTAAGGTTTAAATCAGTGAATAGGTTATAGAGGGTTCTGGGTCACTTTAAGGAACTCAGAGTACCCCATGAGCATGGGGAGTCAACAACGGATTCTAAGCAGGAGAATGACAAGGCTTTAGGTGGGAGGAGGGGGTATTTGAGGAACTCTGGCATCTTGAAATGGATGCATTATGTGGTACACTGGAGACAAAAGACAATTTAAGGATGGTTCCAACAGTGCAGGTAAGATCCTTGAGAGTAGACTTAGTCATTGATTCTCTATGGATCTCTAAATTCCTTTAAAATCCAAGAAGTATAATACAAAAGGCCAATACGTCTTACTTTGAAAGCACAATTTTAAAACATCATAAAGGCCTGGGGGGTGGGGGAAGCTGCATATAAGAGAAATAGACTTAGGTTCAGCTGTTGCTGAAATGAAGAGAGGATTATGTGGGCAATCTAGAACTCATCACAAATAATCACACCTAATTTAAAAAACATTATCTAAAAGAGAAGCCAAATTTCACCAATCACGTAGACAGATGCAGGAAAAACACGAGGATGCAAGCCGACTCTCTAACACGGCCTTCTCCCCCCCTCCCTGCATGCCCATTACCAACACCAGAAACAGAATATGCATGTAATAGTACCTGTCTAACAGATTCAGGCATAAAGAGTTCAGGAAAGATAATACATTACATGACTCATCTAATGATGTAACCCTGTAACCAGATAGAAGGCCAGATCTGGTGAATAAAGAGCAGGATGGGAAATCACAGCTGTCCGCCTCACCGTCCATACTCTGGCGCAGGTTCATCTTGCTACACAAGCACTCTGTTTTTAATTTACTGAGAGGTATGGGTTTATATCATAAAGTTATCAGGCCTAAGTTTTAAAAGGTAAACTGAGCTAGCATTTTGAAGAACATCTCTCATCTATTGCAGAAATGTGAGATAAAACTTAGGAATGTGATACCATAATTCTTCACTCAGCGATTATTCTCTAAGGACTTACTGGATCTGTCCTTGGCTAGAACAACTGCAGTAGCTATGCTGAGCCCTCAGTTTGGGCGTGGGGGTTATCCTTAAATCATCTTCAATTGTCTTCCAAATTTCAAAGAAGGTTAAAATGCTTTTCTCATTCCATTTTTGAGACATTTACTCCCATTACAAAATGATGAAGTCTTAAGAAGTAAAAAAAATTAAATAGAACTTCCCAAAGAGCTCTAAGTAAATAATTTTAAAAACTATATTTTTCCTACTTCATTCCTAAACCATTTACGTTTGCTAAGGCCTCATCCATAATCATTATTTTTTGAATTCTATAGCGACCTATAAGTTTAGTTTTCTAAGCACTCCATGCTTATTAGACTCTCAGAAATTAAGTCAACATCAACAAAAGTAGGTTTACATATGAACTAGTACTGACCCTTTGGGGTCAGACCTGAGTTCCATCCATACATCTGGTCCTTGTTAGTGGTGTGAATTAGCGCAAACCACTTTGCTTCTAAAAGTCTGTTTGTTCATCTATAAGATGGGAATAAGATGACCTTCCTCCCCATGGCATTTTAAGACTAAATCAAGATGATAAATAAGAAATGCTTCACAAATTGTAGCTGTTATAATAATTTATTATAATCATTTCATGAACATAAAGCAATAGTATCACTGAACATCAGGTCTATAAAAGAAACTACAGATCTAGGTTGCCTTCTTTTTTTCTTATTCATGAATAACTGTGCTAATTTTCACCATTTCTTTTTCCTGAGGGGCTCTGATGAGGCCTCACCATTCTTAGCACAATGGTCTACACAACCACCATGAATCAATCAGAGATGACAGTGAAACATACTAATCATGTCTTTCATCTAGTCCAACGTCCTGCAGTTGACACAAAGGCTCGAAGATTCTGGGACTGTGCAAGTGTGATTCAAAGAGTTGAGAATCCAGTTCTGTATTTTCATACTGCAGTACACACACTCTCCCTCTCCTTTGAGTTGTGGAATTGAAATATGAGTACAAGTTAGAAGAGACAGATCACTGAACCTCACCTGACACTCTGATTTTTGCTGAGGTCTGAATTAAACCATGGCCCTGGCCATATGCAGTTGCAGACAGATCTGAAATAAGAAACTGTTTAGAAGACTATTCATGTGCTGTGTCCAGGCCAATGATAGAACAGAGTCTACAATACAGTGATTTTAGTAATAAGATAATGGATATTAGCCAAGCTGCTGTGACGCTAGCTATGGGCATCTCATGATAGGAAGACACTTTCACATACTGCAAAATGTGATATACCAATTTTTACATCAACTTAGCACATTGGTCTAGAATGTACAATGGAAATATCTGTTCTTTGTGGCTAAAGTTTACTTCTGAAAATACAAATTACTCATTACTGTCTTTAAAACAAACTATAGAGGAAAGGAAGAATAACTCTTAGAAAAATAGGTTTGTTTGTTTGTTTTCCAAAAGTCTTCCTGGAATATCATCAGCAAAACAATCAGTATCAAATCTCAAAATGAAAGGTCCAGAATCCACAAGAGACACTTGCCTGTAGTACTATTTTGTTCCTTAAAGTTAAATAGTAAGAAATGAGACATTTTAAATGATCCATTTAAGGAATCCATTTTAAATGATCTCAAATTCTTAGACCATTCATGTTTGGAGAAATTTCTAGTGAACTTAATAAATGGTGTTCCAGGGATGTTCTTGTGATTTCACAGTGCAGCGTAAAAGTAAGAAAAGTGGGGAAAGCAAGGGAGACCGTATGCTTGAACCATATACTCTAGAAATTTATTTTTTTTTCAGTAGAGTCAAATAATTACTTTATTTCCTTCTTAGCATCCCACCCAAACTCTTTTTATCTAGAGACTTTCCTAGATAAAGGATATTCATGATCCAATGCATTTAAATGAGATATTACAAGTACCTTTCTCATTAAAGCATTAGAGGGAGGGGTGAAGCCCAGAGCCAAAGTGGAAGGGGAAGGTCAGCATCAGATATTTGGTGGGCCATGATCTATTGCCTTGTGATCAGCATCTGGGCATTATTAAGACACTCTCCAAATTTTCAACTTAAAAATTAGGTAAATGATGATTGCCCTTATAAGATCAAAACTCAGCCATTCAAAGTAACCATAAAGGAATGAAAGGATACCCAGACAGCACCATAAATATATTATTCTCGCTAAAGAAAATGGACATCAATCAGAAGTTTGAGAAGGTGTTATGGGTCAAGAAAAAAAGCAAAGAAAAAGGAAAGTCAAACAGGGCAGATTCTGCCCCACCCGCAGTCTATGAACTTACTAGATGGAAAGGAGTCTGAATATTTGAGTTCAAACAATTAACAAATTCTGAAGATGTTCAGACTCTAAAAAGAGAAGTCTGATACTTAGAAGCTATGCTGGACTTCTTTTATTTTTCTTAACCGACTTTTGTCATATTCCGTCACAAAGCAACCCACACTGTTTAATACAACTTTCTGCTACCTATATTAAAAAATCCTTAATCCATAGAGTGGATCTCCAACTCCACTGCCGCTTCCTGAGTCCAGCCATCATAATCTCTCCCTTGAAAGTACTGCTGTATAGCATTCTAACCAGTTTCCCTCCTTGCATTATCACCTGCCCACAGCTCCTTCTCACTGTCATGTTCTGAGTCTAAAAAAATCCAATGGCTTCTTGTTGAACTTTGTTTAGAATTCAGACATTTTAAGTGGTCTCCAAGGCTGACACGACCTGGCCTTCCCTAACACCCCAGTCTCTGCCTTTCCTGCCCCCCCCTACACTCTCTATGCTCCACACTAGCCTTCTACTGTGGCAGGACCAGAGCAAACCTGCTCCTACCCTCGGGCCCTTGAACATGCTATTATTTTATTTGTGATATTGTCTAAAGATTGCCATAAGGTTGTCTTCTTTTTGCCTTTGATCTTGCAAATATCAACTCATTTGTCTCCTTCTCATTAAGGCCTTCCCCTCCTTTATGACTTATCCAAAGTATCCCCCCTTCCACTAACCTATATTACCTATCACATTGCCATAGTTTATTTTTTAATAGTACATCACCATCTGAAGTAATATTATTTATTTACTTGTTAATTGTAAGTATTTCCCAACTAGAATGTTAGCTTTGAATTGTCTATATTTTCAAGTTTCTAGAAAAGGGCTTGACATATAATAGATAGTCGACAAACCCTTGTGACTGAATAAACAAATAAATTTTATAACTTTTTTGAGCATGGATGTTTCAATTCATCTGACAACTATATTTTTCACTGAAATAAATGATTTTATATAAATTAATGTCATGTATATTTTATTGAGTCTGAGTCAGTTTCTTGGTCCCAATTCCCTCCAGATATTTATCAGAGAGACGAAAGGTAGAATCCAGGGACCTAATCACAGTATCATCAAAAGAAGCACTTCTTCAGTATTCCTTGCCTGACACAACCCTATTGCCTCCCTACCATTTTTTAAAAATCTTCATCTGAGGATATATTTACTGGCTTTAGAGAGAGAAGAAGGGAAAGAAAGAAACATCGATCATTTGCCTCCTGTACATATCTCAATCAAGAATCAACCTTGCAACTCTGACCAGGGATTGAACCCACAAACTCTTGATGCATAGGATGATGCCCCAACCAACTGAGCCACCCAGCCAGGGTGCCCTCCCTACCAATTTTTAGAGATAATATTCTTTCAGTCACTCATAAAATATGCCCGGCCTTATCCTAGAACTAAATATACAGAAATAATTAAGACACAGTTTGTGCCTTATGGTGGAGGAAGCAGATTTGTAAGCCATCACAATGCTAAATGAACAGCAGGTATATGTACAACATTCTGTGGCAGCACAGAGAAAGGAAGGCTTAACAAAGATAACATTTGAGATGATCTTTTGATAAATATGATCTTATCAAACACAGGGACAAGGGGTGCCATTATGGATAGAGGGGGACATTAAAACAAGATTTGACAGGAGACTACATAGCAGCTTCAGGAAATCAGGGGGACAGCAAGTGGTTGGCTGTGACCAGAATACAGTAGGAGTGGTTGCCAATACAGGTTGGGGCCAAATCTAAGACAACTTTGACTGTTCTGCTAGGGAATCAAGTTTTGCTTTGTAAACCAGTGTTTGGGTTATTGTGGTTCATGAGATGCTGATAAATATGTTTGCATGAAAAAAGGGACTTCATCATTACATGTATTTTATAAAGGCTCCACATATTTTTCCTGCCTTTGGGAGATATAAACACCGAGGATTTTAAATATTTTATAATAAAAATAAACAACTGCTTTACACGTGTAATCCAATATAGCCCATCCATGAACATTTCCAGACATACTTGCCTTCTACAGAAGTCAGAATACACTTAAAGTGATTTTGGGTTGTTAATTCATTTACATCAGTGAGTGACACAAACACAGAAATGAGTGTTAAGATAAATTTGGCAACAGAAACACGTAGATTGCATGGATGCCATTTGGGAGGTTACTCACTGTTGTAAATAGCTTATGTGAATGATAATGCACATGTATGCTCAAGCACTGAGAGTGAGAATGTAAAAAAGGGAAACTGTTTTGAGACACTGAGATAAAATTCTATAGCAGCTAGCCCTCATTTAATTGGTGAGGGTTTTGGGAGTAGAAAGGTGATGGAGCCAATGACGACTTCCTGATTTTCTGGCGTGGTAACTGAGTGAATTCTAAACCAGCTTTGAGATCACTGCAGAGGAGAGAAGATGAAGAGTAATGGAAGTAGGCTGAAGGCTCCGACTTAACTGTGCAGGAAGGGGTGGGTATCCTAATGTTAACTGTTACTCATCTCTTTTTTAGTCAATGATGGGGAAAATAATCATTAAGCATACAAGAAATTACCAATTATGCTGGGCTCTTTCATAAACTCAAAAGAGTTTCTGCCCTCAATTTAGTTATTCTAAATCTGTCACCTTTTTATTCATTCCTTTGAAAATGATGTTTTCTTCTATATTAAAAGATAGCCGCCCTCATACTACTGACAGATTGGCTTCAGGGTTTTGTGTTTTTTTTAGAACAGCCAGAGGGTGCCCAACTTTTATAAGAGCAGTTCTCAGAGTTGCTGCACATATATGTTCAATTCTAATATCGGCATCGGCACTGTAATAATAGTGTGTTTTTAAGGGATAAAATTTCAAGCAATCACTCTAAGACACTATGGTTTTGATTTTTAGGGAGAGCCTGCCTGAATTTTAAGACACATGGACCCAAATTCATCCTTGAAAATGTCTACATACAAATTTCACAAAATTCTTATTTATATATAAACATACCATACAACACGCAGGAGATTTCCAGCATATTTCCCTTCCCCATCTGATCAGTCAGATCACTTGTCCTCATTAAGCTCCCACACTGTTAATTTAATGTCCATATTGCTCTCCTCAGCAAACTCTCTATTGACACAGTCAGGTGGCCTGTCTAATTCTAACCGTTGTGCAAATTACCTTTTTATCTGTCACTCAATTCAATCTTGTTCACCTGTGTCAGTGTAAAAAGAGCATTCAGCTCTTTCCCTTCCAGAGAACAGACACAAAGAAAGGCAGTGGCAGGAGAGGTAGGAGCATAGATCACTTACAAAGATGGCTGAGAACTACCCTGGTAAATAGCATAGGTGAAAATTTCTTTCACCATGACTTTTAAATAGGAACAAATCACCTATTTGTATCTTTTTTCCATCCTTCCTTCCTGGCTACCATTATTCAGTCAACCAAGTAAGCGTGTATTAAATTGCTTAGTTGTTTGTATTATTAGGTTGTATAATACTGGGTATTATTGTTGTCCAAAGTATGACAAAGATGACAAAATATTGTCATCACTGATTACAATGACATGAACAACACTCATCCTCATTAACAAATAAAATTAATTAAAATAGCAACAGCATGAAATTTTTAACTTACCAGAATTATGATCTTTTTTACAAAATAAAACCATCATAACTACAGGAGAAAAGACATATCCATACATATTTAGAAGAGGAGGACTATAAATTTGTAAAGTCTTCTTAGAAGCAGTTTGGCAATGAACTCTAAGCTATATAGGGCAGAAATCAATCTCTTTTGTTTTCCATTATATACCCATAGGTTAACACAGTGTTTTGGCATGTGGGAACTGCTCAATTCTTAATTGTCAAATGAAAATTGACTGAATGAGTAAATAAATATCATAAGCCTTAAAAAATGTATACCCTTGACTCAGTGAATCCTTTTCTGGAAATATATCCTCATGAGAAATGTGGTCAAAAGTTCATGTACACCGATTTCCTAATTCAGTGTTGTTTATATTAATAAAAATAAGATAACCTAAATGTCCAAAATATGACTTTTGGTAGAAACAGGAATATTTAGCAGTCATTAAAATTTTATCAACAGGAAAAATATTCCACTAATTTAGAAAACTGTTCACAATATGATGTTAATTTTACAAAAAGCAATAGAGTTTTATATTCTTAACTTCTCACTAATACATACATATAAACAATAACTTATATATAGGTGCATCTGAGAATGTACCTTAGTACAAAATATTACATATATTTTCTGAAGATACATATGTGGAGACAACTTTAAGAACTAAAAATGTACCAAATTATGAACTGGTTAGCTCTAGGTGGAATTTAGGTGTTTTAATTTCTCAAACATATCATTAGCTTATAATGTTTTTACCATAAACTTGTATTATTTCTATATCAAAAACAAATAATAAAAATATCTTTAAAAAGTATAAATGCTCACCATTAAACTAAGAGAATTTATGATTGCTTATTTAGTTTTATTTATATCAAAAAACCTTGAAGATGAAGTCAAAGAAGTAAAAAACATTGCAAGTATCTTCCTCTTAATTTTGTTGTTAACCTAAAACTTCTGTGAAAAATAGAGTACAAAATCTGAAACACTGCAATTAAGTACAATAATATGTCTGATAAAGAACAAATAAAATAGATCAGAGGTGACCAGTGTACCAACAGAATCAAAACGTGTTTCCTAAGATTATCTTCCCAATCTGTCAGAAGCACATATATATATATAATTAGTATATATACACATATATGCTAATTAGTATATATACACATATATACTATTATTAAAATGATATAAATCTAAGATTTATTTATATGATTTTAAATTTAGTTAACTTTTAAAGAAAAAATACTTACTAAAAAACTATAACAACAAATGTTGACCACTAACTAAATAGCATAGCCTTTCAGAATAAAGTGGAAATGTTTTTAATTATGAACTTTTTATATTAAGCGTTTACTTATTTTTTATTGTTTAAGTACAGTTATCACTTGTGAATTTTTAATGTGGTGCTGTCAACTACTGTACACTAAGCACTTATATTTAATAACAAAAATGATGGAAAAGAAAGACCATGCAGTTTACAACAGGTTGTAAAGAAACTAATTATAAAATAATATTTCATGGCATTATTTCAAACTTCTTGAGAACAAGTGACACCTAAATTAGACAAGAAACTGTGACAAATCAGATTTTTTCCTGGTTGTCCTCTCAAAGTGTAGTACTGTAGCTTTCATCCTTGAATTTCATGACCTATTTGAATGCAGAACCTATTTATGAACAGTGATTTCAATATTTTAGCAGTAACATAGAACAGAATAACAATCTGAGTAAAGATGAAAACAAAACAAATACATAAAATCATAAATCTATGTTAACTTTTTGTTATAATCTATTTGTTATTAAATTGAATTCTGTAAGGATGGAAGATAACCCTCTTGATCTTAAGGCACTTGCATAATTAATCATAATAATTATAAATCAAATCCAAAACTGATTAAGTACCTTTATATACAAGGCCCAGTGCTAATATTCATTCAGAAATCAAGAGCAATTTGTTGATCTATTGCTACATGTTTAGTACTGGGGAAGCAAGGGGACATGAACAGGTTGCGCTCTAATGAAATTTAGCTAGTGAAGCAGACAGACATAAAGATAAAGCAGACACAGTTTTTCCACTCCACAGCCACAGGTGCAGCTGGCAAGTCTGGGTGCACTACATAACAATATAATACTACAAGATCTGTCACAAAGAGGTGATTGAACAGATGGCCACTGCAGTTAAGTTCTATGACGGGCATATGAGGGATCTCTCACTCTCTAATCAGGAGACGGAGAAGGGAACAACCAACCACATGCTAGGTAATGTGCTAATTGCGCAGGACGCCATGTAAAGCAGAAGTTTTGTGAGCTACAATGGACTGGAAAGGATTAAAGAGGAGCATATGCTTGAACCAGGTCTTTCAAAACCAGGATTTGTTAGGCAGAATGGGGCATCCCATCAGAAAGAAATGGAAAGCTGATCGTTTAGTGCAGAGGTTGGCAAACTTTCTCTATAAAGGGCCAGACAGTAAATATTTTAGGACTTTCTGGCCCCATAGTCTGAATGGCCAACTATTCTACTGGGCCACAGCACAAAAGGAGCCACAGACAACATGTAAGCAAATGAGCGTGCCTGTGTTCTAATAAAACATTATTGTTTGATAGTATAATTGAAATTTCATATATTAATAATTCTCAAATGTCATGATAGATTATTCTTATTTTCTTCAACTATTAAAAATATTAAAAAAACGCATTTTTAGCATATGAACTATATAAAAACTGGCATCAGGTTGAATCGGACCTGTACGAGTGTGCTACACTTTGCCGACTCCTGGTCTAGTTGGAAGAAAAACTAAATACACATGTAACAATACACATAACAATATCAAATATCTAAACCAGTGGTTCTCAATTCCAGCAATCAAAACTTTCCATTTTAAAATAAATGTTTTGTAATACTCTCCTTTCTCCATCTGAAATGGGGAATAGAAAGTACAACTGCCTATACATAATGCTTTATATAATGCCCTAACTCAAGTAAAAGGAGAAATGTAAAGAAATTACTTTATATTAAAATGTTTTCAATAGGCAGTCTGTGAGCTCAACTGTAGTAGAGAATGTAAGACAATATTCAAATGCTTACATATACTTATAATGAATAAAGTTATATTTAAGTGGAATAAAGAGACCTTATATCATTTCTTACAAGAAACAGAGGAAAAGTGACAAGCAGATATTTAGTAGTTTCTAGATTGAAAATTAATGTTAGAAGAAGTAATAACAGATGATTTGTACCTGATAATAGATCAAATAAAATAACTTCAGTTGAAATATAGATAATGTAATTATATTGCCAAAATTGTTAAATTAAAAATTTAAATAGAGGATATAAAAATGTCATATTTTTGCAAATAAACTTGGCCCTTATTTATAATTTTAGCATCAAAATAATTCTGTTTAATATAGGGCAGCCAGTGATAAAGTTTATCTGTCTATCTATTTATCATCTACCTATCTATTAATTTTATCTGTCCCTACCCCTATCTATGTCTTTATCTCTGTTTGGAATCCCCCCTCATTTAATTTCTAGTACTTCAAAAGACCTTGGAACTTTAAAGGAAATGGGGAATGGATGTAAACAAACAAGCAAAAAAAAAAAAAAAATTCTCAGCAACCTAAGGGCTTATAGGGAAATTGAGGATAGATGTCCTTTGGGACAATATCAGAGTAATATTGAAGAAAAAGAAAATGTTAAAGTAAACAATTTCAGGTAATTATCACAAAACAGATTCCTTATTGTGTGGTAAAATGTTTTTAAAATTAATATATGGTATGGCAATCAAATAAATTATTTTTAAAACAACTTTATTAATGAAATTTGGTGAGATCTTTGTATTTTGTGTTTCTACCAATTTAAAATCTTCGAGTCTGTGTTTATTCAAAGGATGCTCAAGTCTCTGCCATTCTATATTAGCAGGTGACATGTACAAATGCAGTGTGATTCAGGAGAGGTGTGTCAGTGACACAAACCCCACGAGCAGCAGCGTTGCTTTAACGATGGGATTTTCCAAAATGGGAATCAACTCCTGATAAAATTCCGGACAGAATGAAGTACAACAATTCCATGATTTTCACAGGAGTTACATTCCCAGAATATGTATTGATTATTCAGTCCTCTCTGAAAATACTTTGTATTTGCTTGTAAAACTGGATTTGATTTTGAAGGCTTAGAAAATCAAAAACTAAAAACACCTTCAGGAATATCCAGGGGACTGTTAACAATGGTGCAGCACCTGGGGCGAGTCCGTGCTGTGCAGGACTGTCCTCCACATCACAGTGCATTTAGCACCCTGTCCCCTTCTCCTAAACACTAGCAACTGTCTACACACAAATATCTCCATGCATTGCTAAATAAATTTTTAGTGGTTCTTCTCTCTCCCTATCTCCTTAGGGACTGTTGGTCTGAATTATGAGATAGTAGAAATTAGGTTTATGTAATTTTTTGTATAATGCCCAACACTGCTTTATCAACAAATTGCATACTTAATAATCTTCTGTCAATAATTTCGCTTCATGAAGATGAGCACATAAGGGCTGAGAAAAGCAGTGCAGCTTGAAACGGTAAGAAGAGAACTCAATTCTGAGTTCAAAAACATTGATCAATTCTGTCACAAACTGAATGACCTTGAGCAAGTCTTAACTTTTCCAGGCTTCTGGGTCTACTTTGGAAAATATACTCATGACCTCTAAATTCCCATATTGCTCTAACATAATTATAAAACATTATATGCCTTTGGGAAATTAAAATAATGGAATAGAGAAGAGAATAGAGGAGAATAAAATCAGGCATGACTACATTTGCAACAGATAAAACTATCAGAAAAAGAAAGAGGACAGACAATGGAGATGGTGGAATTACAGAGAGATAGTTGGTACTTGGCCTGATAGATACCTAGGTAGGCAGACTATGTGTATGTGATTCAGCAACATTTAGTGATGTGTGATCATGCTCTTTGACTTAAAGACAATGTCTACATGCACTTTATTTTATATTTATATTAAGTTTGTATTGTGGAACATGGTTCCTAATTCCTCACCATAGATTTTGCAAAGCATGCGAGGAGATTTGACTTTGGATGGTAAACACACAATGCAATATACAGATGATCTATTATAGAACTATACACTTGAAACCTACATAATTGTATTAACCAAAGCCACCTCAATACATTTAATAAAATTTTTCTTAAAAAGTTGCAAGATTGAATCCAAACTGAGGATTGAATCCAATAGCTGATTATTCAATCACCTATTGAATAACCATAGGTGATGAAGTCTTTCTAGAAGTAAGTTCCTTTCTGGTGTTGGTGCTGTGGGACCAAGTCCAGCTGGTTTAGATCAGCACAGTTCTTAACCTTAGTCAGAGAGGGAAGGGCTCTCTAGGGGCCCAGCAAACTCAGGGTTCTTGAGGCCAGAAAAAGAAGTAGAATGGGAAAGTCTAAGATTTGGCTAGAGGGTGCCAGTCCTCCCGACCATGTAAAACACTCAAATCCCTTACAAAAATTTTCTGTTAAAGTCAAAGATTAAATAGGTCTCTGGGAGTATTCTGCTTCCCAGAGTATCTCAATGAGGCCTTTCTCTAAGTTGTGATAGACAGAAAGCATACAGGGGTCAGATAGATCTATATTTGAAACTAGTTCTGCCCTTATCATTTGTGCTGTCATGAGCAAATTACCCTTAATCTCAATGTCCACATCTGTAAAATGGGGATTACAGTGCCATTTTGGCACTGTGTTGTTGGGGGAACTCAAAGAAATGACTAATACCAACCCCCTAACACAGTACTTCACACATTGTAGATACTGCGAGTATTCAATAAATATTGTCATCTCTGCTCTTTTCTTTCCCACCATCTGTATTCTCTTTCTCCTTGTCCTGGAAAGAATGCCTTGCTGATGTCAGCATCCAGAAGCAGGGGTGCCTGGAGTGTTGACGAAGAGGCTTCATGTCTGCCCACAGAATGCTTAATGCCTTCTGCAAAATACCTCTTATTTTTTTCTGTTTCCCTTGCCTGGGACTTGCTGGTGTTTTCCAGAGTCTAAAAAATCTGATTACTCTTTTTCAGTGAGGGGCTCTCTTTATAGACAGAGTCACTAGGAGCAACCACAGAGTTAAACTCTGCCATCAGGTCTTTCTGGCTGGGCGTGAGCTGAGCCTGAGATTTCAGCCCAGGGCAACTCTACTTCTTGGACCAAAAAGTCCTCTGCACTCAACTCGCTACAAACTGCTGTTGCTGGAGGAACATCAAAGGTTCTATTAGAAAAGATTTACAGATTTTGGCTAAATATTTCAAATGCAATTGTTCCAGCAGAATATTACTAAGAAAAATCTAACATCACCTACCTCTGAATACAAGTTTATGGGAGTGCTACTTCATCACTACAATTCCATTTTACATGATTTTTTTCGGTGTGGACTGTTGTAAATCTCTGAGCACCCTGAAGGACACAGTGTCACCCCATCGTCATGTGGTACTGTGCCAAATGTTTCTGGACGGCTGGCCAGCTTAACCTTCACCATTGCAAGTAAGATGTCAGAAAATTCAGTACATAAGCTAGAAGTTCTAATAAAAGACCACCATAATAATAATAAATTTTACGGGGAACTAGTTTTTCAGGTTTAAAAACATAATTTGGATATTACTAGTAATCATAAATACCTTTTTTCAACTGGAAAATTTCTGTGTTCTAAATAACATGCTGGACTCTTTAGGTATTTTCAATTCTTGTTATATTTTCCTACAGTATAATTTTATCATCCTAAGCATCACAGAGGTCACAGATGAATCTTAGAGAGGTTAAATAAGTGAGGTCACATAGATCTAGCAAGTTCAGACTTAGGATTATCTATCTTTAATGGACATATCCTCTCCAAAGTGCTTGCCATTAATTAATGGTGTCAATTGACAGTCACTGAATACTAGCATTGGCAAAGAGAGGTAGGTTCATTTAGGGAAAAATCAGTGTTCTTTGAAACAGACAACTGAGGCCCAGAAGGACTTAATGACCATGAAGCCTAACACAGAGAGAGTGGCGGAGCAGGTGTAAGGACCCTGCTGACTCAATGGAGTCCTCATCAAGAGCCACCAGGCCCTGTGTGATCAGTCCCCACTCACCTCTCCATGGACACAGCACCAGGAGCAAATCCACGCAGGCCCCAGGTGTTACCTGTGTTTGTTGTTATTTTCATTTCGAAAGCACATTTCTCTTTGCCCACTTGATAACCACAATTTTTTTCCAAGTTTCAATTCAATTCAGGCCAAGTATTACTACTTCTGTGAAGTCTTCACAGACTTACCTCTCTTCTCTCCCCAGAACATCAGGTGTAATAAATGAAGGAATAGCTTAATAATAGTCAACATTTTGGGAACTTATTATTCATTTATTCATTCCACAAATACCTACTGAGCCTGTGCTGTAAGTAAGCACTATGCTAAGTGCTTTACATGTATTATGTTAATCATTCCTCACCACAATCATATTAGTTAGGTACTGCTTTTATCCTCATTTTACAAAACAGAAAACCCAGGCCTAAAGAGATGCAGTATCTTTTTTTTTAATATTGCTTTCTCACTTCTCTGTGGTTCCTCTGTGCCCTAATATAGATTTACTATGGAATTTGCAGCACTCTATGGAACTTTGTTTCACTTCCAAACTGTGACTTATGATAGTGTAATTCTGTGTATATCATGATACATGTGTATTTGATAAATGTTATATACCATTAAAGGCCATAAGTTGCACAATGGTAGGACAGTATCTACTTTGTTTACTATTGTATCCACTATCCACAAGACCTGACAGAGAGGCACACAGTAGGCACTCAGGAAATAGTTAAATTAAGAATGAATGAATTAAAGAATGAAGGAAGAATAAATGCATAAATCACTAGTCTCCAAATCACTGTTCTGTGCTTCCTGCCTCTGCAAATCAGTCTGCATTGGGGAGAATTTCCACATAAGCAATGATGGACATGTTGTTTTTTTTTTGTTGTTGTTGTTGTTGTTTTTGTCTCCTACCCAAAGCCAACATTATTATCCCAGAAGTGCATTCTAGAACTCATTTCTGGACTCTATAATTTTCCATTTTCTTACCTATTATTATGGTTATATTAATTCTACAGAACCAAATGGAATGAAAACTGATTGGAGAATGGACAGAGCTGTTTTTAAGTCCTGCTGAGGAACAACATAATGACATAGCCCTGTTAGTACACAGCACCCCAAATAACAGGAGTTTGGCAAAGAGCCTTGGGAGGAACTCAAGTCATTACCAGGCCCTCTATTATAGCAGCAGGAAATCGCACTGCTGATTTTCACGTAATACAGCAAACGTCTCCTAGGGCAGGATCCCTGCTCCCAGACACTTAACAGCCGTCAGACATGTCTTGTACCACATGTGGGTCCTTAGACTATGCTAAAGCATGCACTCTCCTTCTTTCTGCTTTATCAAGGATTCTAATGCTTAGTATTTTAGCTCCCATCCTTTGTTTTACAATATTTCCTACAATATCTATAGTTAATTTACGGGGAAAAATAGTATAACAAAATTCTCAAAACAGACTTAATTTTAATAAACACATATTCATACAAATGTACATGCTGTCAGTTCTGTGATAGTTTTACATGGGCATATAGTACACACACATCTGTATACTTCAAATATTACATATATTCTGTGGATGCATTTGTAAATGCATATCAACATACATATTAAATGTATATCAGCATTTTGCGTACCTATCAGAAGTAAAAAAAATACTTTATACAGAGAGAATAAAAAAAATTTTTGTAAAAAACAAGCTAGTATACTCTAGATAAAAGAATATAGAACTTTACTTTTTATAGATGTGTGTATATATATGCATGTATAAATGTATGTATGTTCATATACATACTCATGTATATAACAATGTTAATATATGCAATGCCAGTAGTTAGGTATAGAGATATACCTAAAAACCACTCAACATAATGTATTTGCAAAGGTACAGGAGTGGGATAAAGAAAGAAACTGATCATCCAGCTTGGCACGGTTAGGAAACTGAAATGCTAAAAGACCAAAAGGATTGGTGAGCGAGTCACAACATTGAAGACCCTAAAAGACAATGTTTTAGCCCCAACATTTAAGGACCACTATTTTCCCTAGCCAATGATAAAGAGCCTGTGAATGAAAGAGAAAATATATAGAGATGTGTATGCAAAATAATAATGGAAGATGGTTTTTGCTTTAATTTAGTGCCTTCTCATATGTCACTGGATCTCCATCAGAGCAGAGACTCTATTTCAATCCTTTAAAGTATTAATAGGTATAAATTTAAAGCAAGTAGGAGGTTGACTTTGTTGAAAACCAAGGAAAAGTTTCTTTTGGTTGATGAAAAATGTATCAAGAGTTTTAGAGAATACTTATTGTAATGTAGTATTAGAGATTTTATTGGGAAGATTAGCAATTATGAAACAAAATTTGATTACATATTAGATGAAAATTGTAACAATAAAGCAAATTAGCTTATTTTACTCTAAACCAAGTTTGCTTTTTCTATTAGATGTGAATTTGTCTGCTTTACCTCTGTGAGCCTTGAGAGTACAATCAATACAGACATACAGGTTAAAGACATTTAAACACATGTATTTGCTAAAGACTGTATAGAGACATCAAATTGTCTACTGTTTCTCTGGTTTGGGATTGATGCTAACTTTAAAAATGAACTGAGTTTCCAAATGTTGAGCTCCGTTTCAAGCTGAATTAATTTAATACTATAATGACAATATATCCTTGATTTAAATCAGGATGCTAAGATGCATGATGCAATGCAACAAAAGCCATATATTTGGTCAGTCACATGTAACTATATCATTAAGATCTAGTGATATATGATATTCTTGAAAGCACTTTTTAAAAAACTAATATTAAAATTAGAATGTTTTCTACAACTCTCAGATCATAACATTTTACTCATGATCAATATTCACTTTTCAATTATGCTAAAGGCAAATTAAAATCAAGAAAGGATTTTGTTTGACAACACAGCTCTTCTCCTTTCAATGCATGTTTGAGAACAGTCCTTGGTCTGTACGCATGACAGTGGTCACAGGTGCATTGCATTTATATTTTACAGCATTTATAGAGAGTTGCTTTCTCTCTCTGATGGAAGCAGAGAAAATAAACCTATTTACTTTCTAGTAAAATGCTAGTTGTTTGGGGCAAGAATAAGCTAGGAATCAAATGAATAGAATCTGCATATCTACTTCAGAAATGCATTCTACGAGACAGAGTTTGTAATATAAGCAACCTATTGCTCCTCTATGAAAAATGAAATGTTTCATTAGTTTATTCTGAGTGTAATCATCCTGTAGCTTGCTTTGAATTATTCCTTTTGTTTGTAAAGTAAATTATTTAGCATAAACAAATTTTCTTCTCTATTACTAAAAATTACTAAAAAGGTATACAGCATTGTAAGAATAAAATTAGAATAGTATACTTCAAACCATTACTTTCCATAACTGAAGAAATCTATGTTCTTTTATCTTTAAAGAGATGGAGAGTATCGGATTAAAGTTCTTTTTCTCTTCCTTAAACAAACACAAAAAAACCCTAGCCGAGGCAGAATGGAAAAGTTAAAAATGATTAGAAGTAGAAGTGCAGCTAAAAGACTATGATGCAGAAAAGTAAAATCATCTGAAGACTGACTAAAAAAGTTGAACTTGGAGAAAAGTCACTAGAAGAACCTGAGCACAGCATCCCTGGGCTTTCACAGGCCACCCAGGGGTGCGAGCCCACAAAAACCCGTGAAAACGACAGTTTTCTTGGCCTACCATTCTGTCAGCAAGGAGGACTCAGCAAAGTTTCCAAGCCACCCTCACCTTACACAACTTGCTCTCAGTTTCTTCCGATACTCAGCGGAAAGTCATAAGGAAAAGGCTCACCTGTGCTGGGCTGAACCAACCCTGTGGGCAGGCACAATGCTCCCCACAAGTCCCTTTGCCCTTGGTGCTCATCTTGTGGGGACTTTTCCGCATACTGTCCCACAAGGTGACCAGCTTGGTCCTGTTCGGAGGTGGTCCCGCAGGTCCTGAAGAGGGCATGGTCTGAGAATTGTACCCAAGCCCCTGGGGGCTCCTCTGCCAGCCACAAGCGCAGTGGGCATCCCTGATCAGTGTGGGTGCACTCCTGCCGGCATCCATCCCATCCGACCCCCGGCTGCAGCTGTGTTGCTTGGTGAGGTATGCATTCATACTGCACTGGTGCCTACTTTTTCCTTTGGTCAGCTCTGCACAGGAATGTCTCCTCCCTCACACCCCTTTCTTCCAGGCAGTTGTAAAAGTCTTTTTTTTTCTCTCGCGTGGATCCCTCAGTATCTTTGACAGCTGCTATAAGCAGTGCATCGTGGGAGCAGTGGGAGCAGCGAGAGCAGCTCTGCACAGCATTATCTGCGGGCTGGTAGCTCTTTGTCAATAGATGACTCAACTCACAGAGCAACTTGACAGTATCCCTGCTCTAGGCAGAAGCAATCAATGCTCCACACAGCTGGGCTACAAGACTGTACACTGTGTTACAAACCCTTTTTGGATGGAGCCCCGCAGTAAAGAATACTCTCTGCAATTTGGCATTCTGGCTTTTCCCTCTCCTGGCTGAACCCCACGCAAAATATAGACCTCAGGAAAGACAGCTTCTTATCAGGCTAGCAGGACCCTTCTTTCCAGAAAGAACACATCTAGGCTGAAACAATATAGCATAAGCAAATTGAAATGATGGGAAAGTTAACCTGTCAAGGAATTTCCAACATTTACAAGAATCACTTATCTAGAGAGAGATTTGCCAAGACAGACCAAATCATGAGGTAACTAAGAAAGAGCATCAATATTAACTGTAAAGAACTTCAATTTGTTGAGAGAAATCACTGAGATCACAGAATGATACCAGAGTCCTTTAAAATTTGGAAGCTGAATGTGTTTTAGACCATGATTATACATTATAATCTAAGCATAGCTTCTTTATGCTATGAACCATTATTAATTCTTTCTGATGTGAAATAAAGCCATTTTCAAAGTTCAAAACTTATGGGTTGGCTTATTTTAACACAGTGTTTTTCCTTACCCAAAATTATTCTGAGGATTTTGTTTCAAATACTTTACCACAACAAATACATTCACCACGGAGAAAGTCTGCATTTTAAAGTGAAAGACACATCCAGCTCTGCCATCCAGTATTTTGGTTTCCAAAGACAGAATTTTCAAATTCTTTCACTGAAAAATAAGTGAAATCTATCCAATTTAAAGCAATTGCCTTCCAGAGAGGACATGATTGTTTTAGAATTTTAGTATGATTGTAGAAGTCATCCATAGTATTTTCAGTAAAGGCAAACGCATTTAGAGTTTCTATTCTGCCTGAAACTTTCCCCACCTGTAACATAAATACCTCTCCCTGTCACATGTCCCTAAAGAAGTAATTTTTTGTTTGATTGGGAAGCAAGCTGCAAGCCATGCAGCACTGAACAACGATGATATACCCCCATGATATTATAATGTTATTTATGGATGATCAGATACCATTAGATCAACAATCTCCATGGATTGACTGGGGACTGAGGTAGTGTAGACCTCATTTCTCACTGAGTTGGCAAAGTTATTATTTCAAAGGTCAGGATTATATCATATTCTACACTTCAACAGTGGGATTTCCTAGATAAATCATTGTTATATGTAAAAACCCTAAGCTAAAGAAGCAGCATCTTCTTTGTTGGTGGATCTCCACAAAAGAGTCCTTTTCCAAATTCTGCACAAGAGGTTGACATTAGTACCTTGCTTGGCACAGTAGGCATCCAAAACACTTTTGCTAAATAATCAGAACCCACATGAATGAATTCCAAAGGCAGGCCCTGTACCATTACAGATCATTTTTTTTCCCAAGCACCTAACACATTCACTGCCCAGCACACAGCAGGCTTATAAATAGATTTTTTTAAAATAGATGCATGGATGGCTGGGTGATTGTATAAACAGAAAGAAAGAGCAGAGGAGTGAAGAAGTTGACCAACACTTTTTTGAAAACAATATTTAATTCAGTAGTGCCCCAGAAACATGAGCTCTTCCATTAAGGTTAGCTTCAGTGCTGGTTTTGATGTATTAAAGAAATTTGCCCCCCAAATATAAAGACATAAATTATGGGGAAGAAATAATGGTGGCACTATGGTCTTTCTTCCTGAAAGAAAATCAAGGAGTCAACATCAATCCTTAAAAATGGGAAAATTGAGGCAAATAGATCATCATGTGATAGTAGAGAAAAAGGAAGAAAATAATTTCTCTCTCTTTCTCTCATTTTTCAGGCTTAGTCCATGGATGATGCCTGGAATAACTTCTGGGTCTAGTAAAGCCCTAGAGAACTTCTTATTTGTATGGTGTCTCCATGATGCGCGCTATGCAGTAGGACTTGATGTGACATGGCAAACCATCACCCGTAAATGCAAATGTTGGGAAGCTGTATGTTTGGCTCTCTTCAGTCTTATCTAACCTTACATGCTGCTCTAGTTTTTCAGGCAGGTGTCATTGCACAAAGGCCCATTGGCATCTGCAAGGAAAACATGCCCTATTCTCACCAATTTACCTCTTAACCATGAGAGTCGGTCTGCACAAGAGACAAGACAGGGTGAATCCACATAATTTTGTAATGGTGTTGCAGCTTGCAAGACAGAAAATATCTTGTTTGGGCACTTCTCAAAGATATTATAAATCTTCTTAGGAGTTCTGAACTGTTGTGAATGGGTTATTTGTAATGAGCTATTTCTTCTCCACACAAGGACAACAGAATTCCTATTTTAATAACTTCAGCATGCCATTTTTATATTGATAAATATGTTACATAACTAATATTACTTTTCTTGGAAGATCTTGAAGACCATAACAAACTTTTGTTAAATTCACTACAAGACTATATTGAAATTGCTCTTTCACTGTAATACATGTAAAATAATTCCAGCTTTCTGTCTTCCCCTCTCCCCTCAATTACTTTTTCTTTTCAAACATGATGTTTGGCTTTCCAAGTCCGAGGACAGATCACTTAAACAGATAAATATGTTCAACTAATACATTGTACTATGAGACAGACCTACTAATTAAAGATAATTCAATTTGATCAACTGTAATTGGACAATTGTAATGACCGTGAAATGACATGAAATTCTGGCTGAACAAGAATTAGTGGTGCACAAGTACACATCCCACTTATCACTGTGATTTAACGTGGGCAGATGGTGCACAGGGCAATGCCTAGATGAGATGTATCTCGGTGACCTCTTTTTGACCTGTTACTGTCTGAATAGAACAACCACTAGTTTTAAAGCAGAAGCTTAAAATTAATATCCTGGCTAGATTTGTTTAAAATGAAATAGTAATGATGACTTACTAAATAAATTGCACTGCTAAAACACTATGCAGATACATTTTGTTCCAGATAAAATTTCCTTCAGGCTCTCTCTGCATATGGGTAATGAAAATATTAATTACAAAGGTAGAACAGAAGTCCATTAGCATCCATAAGTAATGTGTTAAATAATCACAAAATGATAGAAAGTATTAGATATAATTTATCTTGATTTGAAAATTGTAGGTAGCCTATTCCTGTGGCTACAAAGACTAGAGATGTTATACATGCTAACAAATTAATATTCTTGTACACCTAATAACCTTCAGCCAAGGCAATCTCCAGATCCAATTGCATTTACCTTTCAAAATAAGAGGGAATCAAGAATATTTAAAGTATTTCAGGCTCTAAAATTATTTCCAAAATACTTAAGCCAATTTAGTCATAAGTCTTAGAAGGCAAAGCAAGAAGGAATGGATAGTGAGGAAGGATACATGCTTAATTTCTATAGCAATTTAACTTGGACATAGAATTTAATAGGAAATAAAAAAGGTTTAAAATATCCCAAATTCTCACTGATATACTAGGATTTTGTTGGGTGTTGAGGAAAGGAGATCAATCTGAATTAATGTAACGCTGAATTATAAAATGGTTTTCAGGAAGTGCAGATTTATTATATTTAACACAGTAAAGCTATTGGAGAAATTAGAACACAAGTTATGTGAAATTTTTTGGAGATTCTGAAAAGAATACTAATGAAAAGGTAATAATCATATATCATTTACATATTTTAGCAATTGAATCTAAGTAATGAACGACGCTACTACAAGAAATTTGTTCTCATCCTTCAAGATGAGACTCGTGTCACTTCTGTGAAGCTTTCCAGACACCCTTGGCATGTTCAATTACACTCTACAGTATTTGTACACTTGTAGATGTAAGTATCTTTCACAGTCGCCTACTTCTCTCAATCACTGCAACACCCACCTGTGTCGAAGCTACCATCATTTCTCTGTAGAACTGGTGAAACAGCTTCCTAACTGGTCCCTGGCCTCCACCCTTACTGCAATTCATTCTCACATACTGGCCAGAGCAACTTCTAAAATGCAAATGCGATCAGGTCCTACTCTGCTTAATACCTGTCAGTAATATATCCTTCATTGAGATTTTTAGCCCCATAGACAGCACAGCTTGAAAGTGGCTTGCATGGTCCTTAATTGTGTCCTGGGTGACCTGGCTCCTGGTACCTTCACCAGTCTCATCCATCCTCACCCCGTTGCTCTATCCACCCTCCAACCACACAGGCCTTGATTACCTTGTGGCCCCTGCACGTGCCCTCTTCCCCTTTCTACATGTTCACACAATTCACTCTTACTCCCCCTTCCCCCTTAACATGAGTCAAGAGACTCCTCCCAAAAGCCATCCCAAGGGAACATAAAATACAATCAACAAGTGTGAGCCTACTATGCAACACAGCTCCAAAACAAGTCTCCAGACCTTCCTTCCCACCAGATTGCCTTCTCAAAGACTCTTCTATTCAGAAATTCCAGAGTACCTCCTGCCTTCCAGAGGTCAGAAAAAAATGTGGACAACTGTAACTGAGCAACAATAAAAAAATTTTTTTTTAAATGTTACCTTTCCAGGAGAACATTCCCTATACACTCTGCCCCAAGCCTCTTCCAGAACAGATCATGTCATCCTCCCATTAAACACTCATTTAGCACCTGTGCTATTTCAACATTTACGTGATTGTATTTAAAATAATAATTACACTACTACACGTTTGATGCCATTCTCCTCAATCAGAATGTAAGTAATTACCATTAGGAAGGGAAGAGGGCTCTCTCTTTTTGTATTCGCATCCTCTGAACTAAACACAAACTGTTTATTATTTATTAAAATAAATCAAGCAAAAAAGAAGTTAAAATTGTCTTTCAGTGGTTATACAAAAATCAGTATTCAGGTCTGTGTTCTACCTCTCGGTGCAAAACAAATAAATAAACCTATTGAATTCAAACACAAAATAGCATTGTGCTCTTAGGGATGTTTAAGTGAAACATTCAGGGTGGTTAAGTGGTAGAAGTGGTATGCATTAACCCATTTGTGGAAGAAATTTGCTAGCAGTCTTATAATACTAAGAAATTGAAACAGGTTTTGTTTATTTTAGTAGGATATTCATTCATAAAAGCTACACTTCCTGACAGCTGTGATTTTCTCTCAAGTGTTTTCAAGTTCTTCCTCTATAGCTAGACAGTGCACAAGGGCACGTGGCTCCTCAATGAAAAGCGAGTCAGTGGGGCAGCAGGGAGAGAACCCCAGACTCCAGCCGCCAAAGTCTCCACCCTCTTAAAATAATATAATCCAAAGGCACAATGATTTCACAGGATATTGAAAGTGTATATTACAGAGCAGAAAAGCAAGATGAAACCTCCTCTTCCTCCCCATTAATAAAGTTTAAAAAGTTTAAAAGATAATTAAACAGCATTATCATTTATAACAAGTACCTTATTTAGATTTTTTAAAAAATTGTGTTTAAAAATACATAATATAGTGTCCAGAAGAAGTATTGCCTGCTTGAGTGTGGTCAGTAGGGTAATAATATGGTGTAATAATTTATAGTTTTAATTTGAACATTTCACCTAAAAAGTCACACGGTGTGCTTGAGTGTGATATTGTTATATTACAGAATTACAAGCTTGTGATTTTGTAATAAAAGATTTTGTAATAAAAAAGGGGTATTATTTGTGCTGGACCCTGTAGATCTACCCTCTTAACAAAATTAAAGTGTAAAGTACAGTATTGTTAACCATATGCACAATGTTGAAATTTCTAGAATATTTTGAACATGCGTTACTTAAAATTATGTTCCTTTAAAAATGGCATCTCCTCATTTTCCCCTCCTCTCAGGCCCTGGCAACCACCAGTTTTATAGAATTTTTCATTTATTTATCAGAGATATTGGCCTGAACTTTTCTTGTGGTATCTTTTTCTGCCCTTGGTATCATAGTAATACATATTTCTTGGAAGAGTTTGAGAAGAATTGGCACTAATTCTTCCTTAAATGTTTAGTAGATATCACTGGTGAATCCATCTGGCCCTGGGCTTTTTTTGGTTGGAGGATTTTAATGATTGATTCAATGTCCTTACTAGTTATAGGTCTGTTCAGATTTTTTATTTTTCATGATTCAGTATTCATCGGTTATATATTTCTATGAGTTTGTTTCTTTTAGGTTATCCAATTTGTTTGTATATAATTTTTCATAGTAGACCCAATCCTTCTAAATTTCTGTGGCATCAACTGTTTTGTTTTGCTTTTATTTATTTGAGTCTTTTCCTTTTTTATTAGTTAATGTAGCTACAGGAGTGAGAGTTTTGTTTTCAAAAAAGTTTTTAGTTTTGTTGATTTTTTCTATTGTTTTTATTCATTTGTTTTTGTTTCAATCCTAATTACTTCCTTCCTTTTGTTAACTTTAGGTTTACTTTGTTCTTATTTTTCTACTTCTTTGAAGTATAAAGTTAGGTTGTTTACTTTAGATCTTTTTTCTTGTTCTAATATAGGCATTTATCACTATATACCTCCCACTTCCCTCTTGGTACTTCTTTGAGGTGTGAAGTTAGGTTGTTCAATTTAGATTTTTTTTTTCATTTTAATGTAGACATTTATCACTATAAACTTTCTTTGTATTGTTTTTCTTTCACCCCATAAATTCTGGTATGTTGCGTTTTTGTTTTTATTAATCTCAAGGTACTTTTGAATTTCCAATTTGCTTTCTACTTCGAACAATTGATTATTCAACAATGTATTTTTTAATTTCCAAATATTTGTGAATTTTCCAGTTTTCCTTGGCTATTGATATTTTGTTTCATTCCTTTAGGATTGAAATATAGTTCATATAGTTTCAATCTTCTTAAGTTTGTTAAGACTTATTTTGTGACCTAACATGTGACCAGTCATATTGAATATTCCTTATTCACTTGAGAAGAATGTGTATTCTGCTGCTATTGGATGAAATAGCTCTCTATATATCTGCTAGGACCTTTTGATCTACAGTCTTGTTAAAATCCTCCATTTATTTATAGATCTTCTGTCTGGATGATCTATCAATTATTGAAAGTCAGGTATTGAAATCTTTTACTGTTATTGTGTTGCTATCTATTTCCCCCTTTAGTTCTGTCAGGGTTGGTTTCATGTGTTTGGATGTTCTGATGTTGGGTACATATATATTTATGTGTTATATTTTCTTGGAAAATTGACACTGTTATCATGATATAATGTTTTATCTTTGTCTTTTGACAGTTTTTAAATTAGTCTATTTGTCTGATATAAGTACAATCACCCCTGCTATCTTCTGGTTACCATTTGCATGAAATATCTTTTTCCATCCTTTCATTTTTAGCATACATGTGTCCTTAAATACAAAGTGAGCCTCATAGACACTCTAGTTTACTCTTTTTCTATTATCCATTCAGCTACTCCATGTCTCTTGATTGTAGGGATTAACCATTTATATTTAAATAAATTATTGATAAGAAAGAACTTAACTATTATCATTCTGTTAACTGTTTTATCTGTTTTATTGCTTTCTTATGCCTCTTTAATTCTCTTGCTATCTTCCTTTGTGCTTCATTGATATTTTTTTGTAGTGGCATCATTTAATCCCTTTATCATCTTCTTTTGTGTATCTTCTATAGGTGTTTTCTCTGGGGTTATCATAGGGTTTACACAAAATGCCTTATAGTTATAGCAATCTATTGTAAACTAGTATGCTGGTAACAATTTAACTTCAATTATATATTCTACACTTTTACTTTCCCCCATACTTTGTTATGAATGTCACAAATTACATATTTTGTATTGTGCATCCATTAACATATTTTTGTAGTTATATTTTTTATGCTTTTAACTTCTTATAGTTTTGTAAGACAGGAACTTTAGCACTAAGCACTGAAATTAGTGCCTAGTTATATATATTCTTGTCCAAGCTTTAATCAGCTTAAAAGTTAATTTAAATATTTAAAGGATATTGATTTAAATGGGGAGAGGAATTCTTGGCTATCAATCAGACTCTTGGGAAACTAGTGTGTGCAACATCCTGCTTGTGTTCTTTCCAAGTCAAGTATCCCCACTCTTCCAAAGTTAGCTGCTCAACTGACTCTGCCCTGATTGCCAGGAGCAGACAGGGTAGTGTGGAAGAGCATTGGGTCCCACATGGGGCAAAGGCACATGACATCCCCTGTTTTGAGTTTCATGAGGGAGAAAATGCGTGAACAAGAAAATGTGCAAAAATAATGAAAAAAGAGAGAGGTAGGATAATGAGGGAGAAGAAAGAGAGGAAAGTAGGAAGGAAGGAAGGAAAGAAGGGAGGGAGGGAAGGACGGAGGAAAAGAGAAAAACAAAAATAAGAAAAGAAAGGAGGGAAGAACAGTCATAAGATGAGTAAAATTATCTCTCAAAAAAGATAAAACATAGAGTCAGGTTGAATGGTGCTATGCACAGAATCAAACTGGAACAAATATGAATGCACCTTCCTCTGACTGCGCAACAGTCTGCACGTGCCCCTGAGGTCCCCTTGAAGCAGTCTACCTGGCTTTTTGCAGGTGTCACACCCAGAACCATGATCTGAAATCAGTCTTTCTTTGGTCTGAGTTTTACATGCTCTTTTTTTTTTCCTGATGAATAATTCGTAATAGATATTTTTTGAAATTTACCAAAAGTTAAAAAAAAACTTCTGAGTTAAAAATAAGCCAGATTCTGACTTGTCAGAGGTAATTCATCTGTGGATTGGCCTAAAGGCAGGATTAATAGAAATGACAGGCCCTCTTCCAGCTGAATGGTCTCCTCTCCTTGGAGATTGACGTTTCAGTAAAGTTTTAAGTAATTGGCTTTGTTTTGGCCTGTAGATTTTCAATTCACATTTAATTAATTATCTCCTCTGTGATTCCACAGCATTTTGCTTTTGTGTTTTCATTTCACTCAATAAATATTTATTGCCTGCCTATTCCGTACCAGGTTAGTGATGAAGTAGTGAAGTGTAGACTGGGCAGCAATTTGGCAAGGCAGAATTCCTTGAATTAACAAGTGTGCCAAGTGATATCCATTCAGGGACAGTGTGAGGGATATTCCCTGCTACGGAACGTGTTTCATGATGGTGAGTTTTATAGTTATATGTGGGCATGCTTGTATTTACTACTACTGGATTATATACTTCTCAAGAGCAAAAAACATCCTTTATTTGTAAACTCACACCCTCCTTGTCATCACCTCACAGTATAATTCTTATTGCTCAGGAAATACTTGTTGATTTAAACTTGGAAAATAGGGGACTTGGCTTTAGAAAATGCTCTAGTTCCAGCTCTGCTGCTAACTAGCTTTCCTCTTGGAGAAGTTACTTTAACTTGCTAAGTTTTAATGACTCCATTTGTCAAATTAAGGGCGTGGACTAAAGAGTCTATGAAAGCCCATTGGGTGGTCGCTGAAAGGCAGAGCTGATGAGTGATGCCCTGTCAACAGTTTTAGGTTTAATCACAGTGTCTCCCAAATGACTACAGAAATGTAGATGCAATATATTATTATTATAAATGTTTAGGTTTATTATCATTTTTAACACATAGAAAGGTGGTTAAAAAGCATGGCATGGTAAATTTTTTGGCATTTTCTCCATTCAACGTTTTTTCAATAAGAGCTTGATAAATAGGGAGGCAGTAGGACTCGGTGGCCAGAAGCATAGCCTCTAAGTCCGACTATCATACCCCTTCCACCTCTACCACGTATTCAGAGGCTGAGACCAGCACCTTCTCCCCTCCCTGAATAGCTCTTCACAGTGCTCACCTAAGGGCTCAGGACATTTTAATTGCTCCATACATACTTGAAGTCTGATGAAATTTCTCCCTTGTTTGAAACATTTAAAAATATTTTTTCCTAATGTGATAAAATTTTGTACAACATTTATGCACTCATTTTCTCCTAGTCATAATAGATGAGGCATGAGCTCTAGAATTAGACTTCTGAGTTTATTTATCCTCTCTGTGTCTCACTTTTTCTTCTATACATGAGGTGGATAATAGTTCCTACCTCATAGAATTGATGTGAGAATAACATGAGTAAATTTCTATAATGTACTTATTATAGTATAGTGCCTGACACCAATAATGCACAACAAACTTTATCCATCATCCTCTTCCTCATCATTCCCGTCATTAGCATCCTCCACACTCCAAGCATGAACTCCAGGGGCTGGCATTAAAAAATTGTGCAATGCCTATAATACGGACACTCACTGAAGGCCAATTGATTTCCACTGAGTGTCAGAATTCCATCCATATTGGTCCTAAACCTATCTTCCTAACTCCTATTTTTGAGCAGGTCATTCTCCCCCTCGTCCAGGTGCTAAATAACATCATCACTAGCAGCATATTTATCATTTGCTGGGTACTTACAATGTGTCTTAAGCTTAAGTACGTCATTTGATCCTAACAACCCTGAGATGCCAATTTCAGATAAAGATATTGGCTTAAAAAGATTCTATAATTTCCCATGGTCATAGCATTGGTAAGAAGCTAAACCAAGAATAAAATCAAGGTTCATACAGCACTAGAGCCTGTGCAAAAAAGCCTGTGCAAACCAACTTCCTTCACCATATATTTGGCCCCCTTTACCCACCGTGGGTGATGGGCACACAATGCAATATATGGATCATGTATTTTAGAAATGTACACTTGACACCTATGTAATCTTATTAAGCAATGTTACTCCAATAAATGTAATACAAATAAATATTCTAACTATTAAAAAACTGTGCAAAATAGCACCTCATTTTTATGTTACACTTTGGTTTTGAAAATACTGTTATATCCTTGATTTCTCTTAATCCTTGAAATAGCCCCAAATGGTAGGCAGGCCAGGGGAATAGCTGAAGACCATGGTTGTAGCTGAAGACCATGGTTGTAAAATAATGTCACCAGGGTGAGACAGCTGATAAGTGATATTGTTGGAACCAGAAAGCAAAGCTCAGTGTTGAGTCCAAGATCTTTTCATTAATTATTCAATCCTGTTTTGTCACACAGAATATTTTTTTTCCTGAGAGAGAGAGAGGAGAGAGAGAAGGGTAAAAGATGAGGAACATTTAGTGAACCTAG
Organism: Anoura caudifer; assembly: GCA_004027475.1. Lineage (NCBI taxonomy): Eukaryota > Metazoa > Chordata > Mammalia > Chiroptera > Phyllostomidae > Anoura > Anoura caudifer. The sequence goes on from PVKU01009642.1 coordinate 42,510, forward strand.
AATTTAAGGTTTTAAGTTTAATGTTAGCAAAATAATTTGCATTTTCCTTCTCTGTTTTTATTTATGATCCTAAGGAAAAGAGTAATCAAGATTTTGATAGATCTGAAAGAAATGTCTTCCTAAACTTGAATGTCTGAAATAAAAATAAAGTTTTTGCCTTAGTTATGTTTTTTCATACAGGTCCAGGAGCACCTGTAATTTCTTGTAACCTTAAGAAAGAAGTTTGCACAAATCCACCTCTTCTGGCTGTCGAACAGCTTTAATCATAGCAGCTACTGTTCCATTTACTGATTATCTGCTATGAATGTGCCAAGAAATACATAGAATGGAGCTAATTCTTTGAACAGCCCTGAAAATCAAATGTTACTATATTATTCCTACTTCTAGATGAAAAATATGGAGGTTTAGAGAAGTTAAGTAACTGCTGAAGGTCATACAGGTATTCAATGGCAAAGTCATGATTCAAATCCAGGTCAGTCTGATTCCCAAATCTGATGTCTCCTACTCTACCAAGTTGCTTTCCTCAAAAAAATAAATAAAGAAAGAAATAAAGAAATAATAAAATAAAGAAAATAAAAGAGTGAATTGAAGGGATTAGTCTTCTACCTTTGGGTGATATAAGTGTTTTAAATGTTAAACTCTGAGTCAAGCTGTGAGGCTTTGGGAAAACAACTCAAACTCTAATTATATAAAACCTATGTTGGTAAGAAGTCCAAACACAAAAGAGTTATCAGCTACTTTGGGTGGAGTTCTCCGCCACCTGACAGTGAATATTCATTTAGGCCTGCTGGGCTAAATGAAATGTGGTATTGTACACCCAAATGCCAAAGTGCCTGCTGTGAGACCTTTCAAGCAAATCTTCTTTATTTTAGATTCCACTCATAGGCCAACAAAGCAGACATGATATGCAAATTATTTGTGGGCTGGGTTCTGTAGAATCGATGTTGGTCCCAAGACACCCTGCTTAGAGCCCAGGTACTAACACTGGAAATACATTTGGGATAATTCACCTCATGAAAATTTATTAACGTGCAGTAAACAATAAAATCTTTTTTCTTGAAAGGTCATTTATTTCATTCTTGGAATATGTTCTTCTAGTGAAATTTGTGCAACAAGAAATGTACATCACTTTATAAGCAATTTCCTAAATAATAATCAACTAATAAAGTATAAAATCAATTATCTGATATTTCTCCTTCCTTATTTTTACAGTTTCCCTATGAAGACAACATTGCTTGCCCTCTTCATAGAGGTAATGGGTAGCCAATCTGAAGGGCAATGGGGGAACTTATTGCCTGCTTGCATCCAATCTTCTAGGTGGCCTTTTTCAATTAGGCGCATCAGAAACAGCACCTCATTCCACCTGAAGCATATTATTAGTCAATACAGTGACTGTGCCAGGACGGGCAGGCCTCCTTTCAGCTCCAGAAAGCACCAGACCATTCAAGATAGAAATCAATCTCCTCCAAGGTAGAAATCGAAGTGAATTAAGGACAATAAAACAAATCCTCCAAGAAAGGAGCATCCTACAGGAAGTCCAATTATAGAGCTTCAGTGGAAGCTCTTGATGAAACTCAATAGAGCCCATGTGAGTAGTGTAGACATTTTGCACTGTGAATATCACGGACAGGTGCCATTTGCATTACAGCCCACTTCTCAGGCATCCCGCTGGCTTTTGATTGTTTGCATGCATGGTCCCTGTTGCCTACAAGGATAAATGGAAAGGACTAATATTCCTTCAGTGTCTGGGTGCAAGGGAAGGTCTTTTGAAAACTGCACAAAGTGTTTCTGAAAATTAAATTGTGCTGTTAAGCATCTGTGTGCCAAATGGTTCCCTAACTAGTAAAACACAATCATTTTCAGCTTAAATTAGGCTCTGATTAAAGTGTGTTCTCTTATAATATAGGGCTGTGTCAACCTTTAGGTTTGGTCCACAACTGAATTGGCATTCACTTGACAGTTTCTTCCTTGTGACATTGATGATCTCTGCTATATCCTTCTACTGGTCCAGAAAGGAGCTGGCCTCTTTCCAAAAGTAATCTAAAGCAATCACTTCTGGTTCCTAATAACTTTGGCAGTTAATGTGTATAATTAAGTTACAGGAAAGTAAAAGGCTATTTATACCTTTTTTTCTTAAAGCCAAACTCTTGGATTGAGAATAAAGAAACCCACATAAAATAGATTTGTTTTTCAACAAAAATCATACCACCATTGTCTTAACATTAAAATCTGTAATGCTGAGCTTTATATTTCAATTATGTGATCCTCATAATATCACACACACTGGGAATTACCTTATTCTAAGCATATGGGGTTTCAGACAAATCAGTCAAAGCTTAAAAGTACCTGAGGATATTATGAATACAAATACAGTGACAATTTTGAGAATGGTGGGGTTCAGAGAAACAGAGCTGACTTGCCTGTGTGAGCATGTACATGTTGGGGGTGGGAGCAAAGGCAGACAAGTAGGTAATATCCAGAGGTATCTGCTACCAACTATAGGATCTTCCTAGATTCAACGATACTCCACACATGCCCTGCAGGTTGGCATATCTCCACAGTGCCCAAATATTAAACAGAGTTTCACAGAGCAACAGACTCTGGGATCCTCAGTTAGTCACATGGCTTGCTTGCCATTCTTATTGGCAGACGCAGAGATGTTAAATTACCAGAGAGAAATGCCACATGATAGAGTTTTCTCAGTTTCCACTAGCTTTCAAGAGAACTGTGGCCTGTTGAGATTTTTAGTTCTCAACGGCAGCCAAGTATTGAAATAGTTGAAATCTATTTGTCCACATCATTAAGAACCAAATATGGGAAACAATTAGGGGTGGGGAATTTCATTTATTCATTAAATAAGCATTATTTCATGCCTACTATAACCCAGCATTGGGCCTGATATTCAGTTTATAGCAATGTTATAAGCAAGATGCCATCCCTGCCCCGGGGTTGATTTTAGACTAATGGTGGAGACCTTGAACAAATAACCAGACATAAAATTATTCAATTACAATTTTGACAGTGGTGATAAAGGAGACGCTTAGAAACCATGAGAATATTTAAGAGAGAGCTTAGGGACAGCTTTCCTGAGGAAATGACATTCGACTGAGGAAGCTGGTATATAGGAAAGTAAAATCTGTTCCATTCTTGATCAACTTGGCAAATAAAACCAAAATGTGCTCAGTTAATTTACAATCTAAAATTTTTACAGCTACACACATACACACAGATGTATTCCAAAATGCAAATAGCTAAAATTTCCAGTCCCAAATGTATGTTTTCTTATTATTTAAAAACTGGTGCCAGCGTTATATTTTGACTAAAGTCTTTTGATACAAAAAAAGAAAAAAAGAAAAAAGGCAAAAAAGAAAGAGAGGGAAAAAGGAGGGGAGGTAAAGATGGACAACAATTTTAACACAGCTTCAAAACTAACACAAAGACGTTTATACGATTGCTGCACTGCACTGGGTAGCAAAGTTGTGCTATATAGGACAAAATTTAAACACAAAAAAACATACAAAAACATATCTCTCTTATTTTGATAATAAGGTAGGAATTACGGAAATTCTTGTTAAGTAAAAACAAGAATAGCACTACTGATAGATATCTAAGGAATTTGGGATCAAACATCCATGTTGAATCACCCTCCTGAAGCATTATGGGTATGCAGAATATTTAATTTTTTTAAGCAGATTCAAACCCTTTAAACTTGGAGTCTGAATGTCATTTTTAACTGTCTGCATTGCTCACTATATGACTTTTGACCTACAGTGTACTTAAAAGGTGAACAGGGAAAAACAAAGTTAAATCTGAGCTCTACCATCTTAACAGCTGTGGTTTCTTAGGCCACTTAACAACTCTCTGCCTCAGTCATCTCATCTTAGAATTGTTTTGAGTATTAAATGAGGTCATGCTTGTAATACACTTAGCACCATGCCTATTTGGTACCTTGCCAGGGGTTAATTTTTAGGGTTCTTTGTGGTGAAGGTGGCAATGAAGAAGCAAGAGGAAGGAGGAAGAGGATAACAGAACTATGAAGAAGCCTATAGCATTTAATGGCTCTGAACCCTGAAAAGATTAGTAGCCCCACCAATATAATTAAAAATAAAATTTTACTCTTTTAAAAAAAGTCCTCACCCAAGGATGTGTTCATTGATTTTAGAGAGAGAGGAAGGGAGAGAAAGTGGGAGAGAGAGAGAGAAACAGAGAGACAGAGAAACATCTACGTGAGAGAGAAACACCAGTTGCCTCCTGTGCATGCACTGACCTGGGACTGAACCCACAACCTACATATGTACCCTGACAGGGAATTGATTTGGTCCATGGGATGATGCTCCAACTATCTGAGCCACCTGCCCAGGGAAAAATTTTACTCCTTCAGCTAATATTTTTCATATTTATGCTGCAATTAAAGGGCTTCTTTGTAGATTTTTTTTCTGATAGCAAAAGTAATGATGTTGTTGGTGCCTGTGCTTCGCTAGTTCTCTAAGCATATTCCTAGTTTGCCCATCTGGTAATTCAATATTATACAACATAAAGATTGGGAGGTAGTAAAAATTAAGATAAAGAAAGATGATTTCTCTGATTAAAGGCTGAAGCAATTGGAAGATGGCTGTTACAGCCTCTTGATGAAGAACTATTTGATTTCTTTTGCTCCGTCTCTGTTTCCCAGTCTTCTACTGTAAGTCCAGTGTCTTTTGTGCTTGATTCAATTGAGTTCCTTTCAACCATTTTCAACCCTCGCCTGACCCCATGCCTGCCTGTCATGCCACTAATGAATGCTGATCCAGACAGTGACCAGAAACTCGTAAAGTGTGCTCCCTTACTTAGGCTCACAGTTTGGTCTTATAGATTCCTCTTACCAAGACCACTGAGCCCCATGACAGTCATTTGGATCAACTTCCTCTCCTGGCTTATGATTTTTTTACCCATTCTCTTGGCTCTCATAAGGCCTATCCCACTGGTGGGCCATCATCTCTAGTGCTAAGCCCTGAGTCAGCAACCACATTAAATAACCAACATGGCTCGTCAAGAGCCAAGTCTGGGAAGGCAGCCAGTCTTTCCACCCTGAAGCAAGCCTATGGCTATGCAGCTTTTCTGGGTTCAAGAGATGCAGAGCATGGATGACTATAATCAGAGGGGAGAAGGAGAAGAGCTTGATGAACTTGCAGAGGGAGGTGTAACTGAGTATCCATGAATTGATTATTATTGCCATTATCCTCACACCTCTCAATTTCCCAACTCAATCCAAAAGAAAATGAGCATTCTCATTCTCTCTCTCCCTCTCTCCATACACACACACCTACATATACATATTTGTATGTAATATATATATATCACATTAAACTTGTGATCTTGATAAAAACAACCATATATGAAATTCCATTGTAATTAACATGATCATCTCTGGCATTCTTTATCAGGATAATTTCCTTTCACTTTTATTCTATTGTTTTAAATGTGCAAATTTTATGTGAACATAGGCAAGGATATTAAACTTTATAAGCCTTAGTTTTCTTATGTATAAAATTGGGCTTTATAGTAGCATCTGCCCCAGAGAGAGTATTGTTGAATGACAATACTTGTGAAATACCTGGCCTATTTATTAACACAACTAATAAAAGGGGAACCCAGGATCCATACCCATGTGGTCTGACCTCAGAGCAGAGACCACAGTTAGCTCACTATAGTGAACACTCGATAAAAGTTGATGAACATGCTCTGGTTGGTGTGGCTCACTGGACTGAGCGCTGGACTGCAAAGCAAAGAGTTGCTGGTTTGATTCCAAGTTAGGGCATGTGACTCGGTTGCAGGCCAGGTCCCCAATAGGGGGCGCACAAGAGGCAACCAGACAGTGATGTTTCCGTCTCTTTGTCCCTCCCTTCCCTCTCCCTAAAAATAAATAAATAAAATCTTGTTTTAAAAAAGTTGGTGATCATTACCACTATTACTTTAACTATTGCATTCATTGCAGAAAAAATTCAAAATTCAGATAAGCAAAGAGAAAAATTACCCACAGTCCCTTTCTTATAGATAATAATTTCTAATACTTTGGTACTACTAATGCAGGCTTATTCTATAAAATTTTCCAAAAGTAGTATTATACTATGCTTACTGTTTTAAATCTATTTTTATGCTTAATATATTTTTGACATTTTTATAGCAACAAATATCACTTTCAGTAAATTATATAGAGTAAAACAAAATTGGTGTGAGTGGCTAGACAATTTGATATCTGTGACCAGATTCTTGTATCTCTGATAATGGTCTTAAAACCCATATTTCTTCTATTGCCTAAGCCTTACTAATAGCCTCTGAGGTTTATGGGCAAGTTCCCACTTCACTGACTCACAAACAGACTTACTTGACAGAAGCCACAGCATACATAAGACCTCAGAAACAGAAGGGATTTTCTCTCCATCATGCAAATATTAAGGAAGAAACAGTACTTCATAAAATATCATTACAGCACAGTGACCATGGGTTTCACTAAAATCTAGCAATTTAGCCAGCATCTAGTACAAAACCTGTATCAGAGCTCCTCAGGATAGAAGATAAATAGGTAAATAGAAGAGAAGTAAACTTATCAGGATACTTGGAAATATGAAAATATAAAGTAAAAAAAAATGGACTAGATGCCTAGGCCCACTGAAGTACTGAAATGCTTGGCGTGCATTCTGGTACCAAAATTTAAATCAGAGAAACATTTATTCATTCATACATGAATCACTTTTTAAAAACACAGTTTGAGCCAGGTATCAAATTTGCATAGGTCAAAGACTCCACCCACTTCAATCTTATATCCCCACCTTGATTCAGCTGTCCAGGAAGGCTGGCCTGCTTGACATGCCCTTTCTCTGCATCGCCTACTTGGTTTACCAGTCCGAGCCTTATTTCCTTGATGATTCCCAGTCTGAGAAAGCAACCTGATCATTCTCCCCTGGAGATTTTTATATGCAATTGATTCAAACACTTGGTTTAGTATTTTGCAACTTATTTTTTTTTCTGGAATATGAAAAAAGAGAAGTTCCCAATAAATGGATTTTATAGCTAGTTAAAAATTTTCCTAGTGATACTATTTGAAGTCTTGAACAATTTCCTTAACAATTTTGTGCATCAGTTTCCTTATATACAAAGTATTAATAATACATACTTTGAAGTGGTTATGTGAGAATTAAATATACATTTATATATTACAGCTTTCACAGTACCCAGATATGATAGCAATTGTTTTATTGGTTAATAATTAATGTGAATTTTCTCAAATCATTCATTCAAATATCTATTATTGTAATGGACTACATTACAATGTTATCTACACAGACTATACTGGCTTAATTTCCTTTATGTGAAATACCCAAAAGTTGCTATGACATCTTGAGCACACATCTTCACATATTACAGAGGGTTTTAGAATTTCTTTTCCCCTTTCTATCATAGCAACAGTTCAGTGGTCACTAAACCACCCAGATTTCTCTCCCATTTGTCAATCCATCCGTGGGAGGAAGAATTATAGGCTGATCAATCAGGGGTGTCCAACCTTTTGGGGTCTCTGGGCTACACTGGAAGAAGAAGAGTTATCTTGGGCCACACATTAAATACACAAACACTAATGAAAATTGATGAAAATTGAATGAGCAAAAAAAAAAAGGATTTTAAGTAAAATTACAATTTTGTGTTGGGCTGCATGCAGCCTGTGGGCCATGGGTTATATACCCCAGAATTTGATAAAATATGTTGCAACAATGTTAAAAGCAAAATTGATAGCATAAAAGAAAGCATTAATGTGCCAGCCACTGTTAGAACTATCATTTCATTAAACCATCAACGCAACGTTTTGAAGTGGACCTTGTTCCTTGTTTCCATTTTATAGTTTAAGCTGAGACCTAAACAGGTTAATTGCTCATGATTTTTTTATCCTTTATAATAGCCACAGTGGAGGTTCCATAAATGAATGTTGCTATTTGTTCCTCTGTCTTTTCACTTTCAAGAAAATCCTGGGGCAAAGAACTTTAAAAGATGATCTCTCCTGCTTTCAGTTGACTGCACATGTCTTATGCCATCATCTCTGCCGCCTCCATTTGATGCGATGACACACAGTTTTTCCAATGTAAGGGCGAGTCTGGACTCCAGCGCAATGTCGTTTGCTCAGTCCTATCAAGATTGCCCCTTAGGGAGCAGAGTTGAACTCTGGATTCTGGAGTTCCAGCATCTCCCCCAAGGAGAAGGCCTCATTAAGACAATCTCTTTTAGAGAAGAGTCTTATTTTCACCTATATGGCATTGCTGGTATATGTGCTTCTTAGAGCTGAAGATTACAAGGTGAATTTTATCAGCATGTGAGTAGTTTAGCTTTTGCTCTCCAGAGACTGAAGTACAGAGGAATAATTATGGGAAATTTAATTTTTTCAGTTATCAGTAAATCTCCTGGACATACATTCTTCTAAGAGCCATGCTGGTTACTTAGAGATTAGTGCGTGTGAGCATAGGGACTAGTTTGTCTACTGAGCTACTTGAACCCGGTTACAGCAAGCCCCCCAGTAAGCACAACCAGAATTATAGTCAGAGAGAGAAAGTGAAGAAAATAATGAGGTACCTCTCCAGGGAGTCGGCTTTATTTGCTGATTGGTAGTAACAAAAAAAGGCATTATCAGAGAATGCAGGCATGCTAGCAGTGTTTCTCAGCCAATAATAAAAAAAAAATTGCTTTTAACACAAAATCCCACCTCTTGCCTTCATCTCCCAGAGTTCCATTGTCCACACTGCTGCAGGGGAGAAACAGTGTTGTATAGGACAAACACATAAAGCCTAGGTCTGTATGCACTCCATATTTGTATTAAATCCAAGATCCTCTGGGGAAATAAGTGGATCACTAGATAAATGTTTGTGGCTTTTCAATACCTCAGCAATATTCACTTTGTGGTCATTAGGTATCATTGCTCAAATGTGGATATGGGAGATATTGATGGAAAGGAGAGTAAAAAGGAAATAAGCACTTACCTAGAGCCAACTGTGAATCAGGCCACCTGCCAGAAAACATATATCTCTAGAAAATCAGGTATAACAATCCATTGTGCCAGCCAAGACACAGGCTCAGCGATATTAGGTAAAATCACAAGAACACTCAGCTAGTATGTAGTGGACAGGGACTTGAACATATACCCTTCACTCTGATATCTGCTACTCTTCCCGTTTCTTCCAGGAAAACAAAATCACTGATGCCTGGCCATCAGGCAACTTTTGGGCAATTGGCATATGTGAGGATGTAGGTGCAAGCGTGAAAGATGCAGCAGGAAAAAAGTGTGTGGTAGTCAGAGAAGGCTTGGGAAGAGAAGCTGTGGGATCTGCATGATTGAAGGAAAGCTGGCTGGAGTAACAGTGCATCCTGGCCAGACGAATAGATAAAAGAAGAGCATCTTCAATTAGCAAACATTTTTCAGCAGGCCAGGAGGGCTGAGGGAAATCCAGCAACCGCTAAGCCAGGTCTCCAACTTCAAGAAGCACAAAGCTGGTAAGGAGGGTGCATGATGGAATTCAGGCTTTGAGGAGGGGGGTCTTCACTGCATTGCACAGCAGCTGTGGGTCATTCCCTAGCTTCTCTGAGTTTCAGTCTTCTCACCATAAAGAGGACATCACAATACCATTCCTGAATACTTGTTAGCTCTTGAGTTATATATTAAAGCTTGGTTGCATTATGGGTGCCTAATATAGGATGATAATGGTGGTGGTGGGCGGTGGTTTGGAATACAAATGACTGTTAGTCTAATAAGAGAGACAAATGGTGCCATAGGAGAGGTAATAAACTGAAATAAATAAGCATGTATCTTTTTCACTGGCATTCAGACCCTGTTAGCCAGGCAGACTTCAACCCTATCTGTACATAAGACTGAGAAAACTTGTAAAAACTGTAACAAATATGTATTGGGCACCCACCTGTCCAGATATTGGAATTTAATCATTCTGGGTATCTACCCAGGCATCTATGTTTTGTTTTGTTTTGTTTTGTTTTAGTGGGTTTAAAAAAATCTTTAGTAAGTACTAAATGCAAAAGAGATTGTTAAGAATCACTGCCTAGCAGGACAACTCTGCCCAAAGGTGCCTCTACTGCAAGGCTTCCAAGCTCTGGCTGAACCCACTTGTTAGAGGTAAGGGAGGAAATAAAAAGCCAAAGTGAGCTTTGCCTTTGGCAGTGGTAGTGGAATATCAATCAGGCAGAGTCTGGAGTCACACAGCCCAAGAGTCTCTGTGCTCCTTTTCAATAATGGCTAGTGATCACCTCATAAACCTGTTTAGATCCACTAGAGTAAAGCACCATATCAGAACAGCAATTTTTTTTATAAATAACATGCCATGATTTTGAAAGAAGAGGTATTTTAATGAAGGAGATGTGACATTTGGAGTCCAAAGTCTGGACTCATGTTTAGTCATACAGTTATTTAGCTCACTTCCACTCTACCAAATGCTAACCCATACCCATGTCCCATCCTGAACCTTCCCATCAGCACCCCTGGGCCAGAGGCCAGGTGCACTCATGATGTGCTATCTGTCTGTTCTGTTATTTGAGGCAAACAAAGCAACCTGCCAACTCTGGAGGTGGTACCCTGAGCATCACTAATGATCAGACTCCCAATCTCAGTCAGGGAAGAATGCAAATTCTATCCACTTGCTCCTTCGATTTTACCACAGGCAGATGGGATGCCCATCTCATTGTGAAATCAGTAATCATATAGCATAGGTGTGATCCAGGGACCCTGTCGGAAGGAGCTATGTATAGTTTGAAGCTGGACTTACCTTTTAACAACTGTTATTTATTTCCACTCTTTTAGAGAATAGGGGTGTTAGATTTTTAAGAATTTGTGAAACAGAGGCAGGGTGAAGAGTAGAGAAAATACTAAAGGGACTGTTTTTTGAGTACCTGTTAGTTGAAAAGCTCAATGACACATGAATCATTCAGTCCAAGGTGAAGTCTTTCACATCATTCTTGAGGTAAATAATATTTACTTCTTAAACTTAAAATAAAGACTATGAATATGAAGAAATATGAAATTGTATATAAAGCACTTAGCACAATGCATGACCCAAACCACAGATACTATTATTAGTTTATAGTTGCTTTTAAGCAAATACTAAAGATCTTATTTTTAAAATATTTAATTTATTTATTTTATTTTTAAAATATTTAATTTATTTATTTTTAGATAGAGGGAAGGAAGGGAGAAAGAGAAGGAGAGAAACATCCATGTGTGGTTGCCTCCCACACTCCCCCCACTGGAGACTTGGGCCTGCGACCCAGGCATGTGCCCTAGAATGTGAATTGAACTTGTGACCCTTTGGTTTGCAGGCCGGCACTCAACCCACTGAGCCATGCCAGCCAGGGCCTAGAGATCTTACTTTTAAAACTTTATTCACATACAGCATCAGAGCAAGGAAAGAATTTGGAAGCACCGGTGCTAAACATGTTCACTTGGTTTGAAACAGTAAAATGGGACATGGCACCATTACCGACAGTGCCACACGCTAATAGCAAAGCCACGTGCAACACTGAACCTTGGTCCATCCTGCGCATTAGAATTTCTCATTCAAACAGGACTTAATGCTTCTGCTCTGTTCTTGCTAACACATGCCGAATACCAGGCACTAGTGTGGATGTAATGTCCTATCCTGTAATCATGTTGAGGGGGTTAGATTTAACAGGAAATAATGAAAATACAGTGCAACAAAACAATGAGAAAGGTGAGTGGAATGTAATGTGGGAGCTCAGGTAGACAGAAACAAACTGCCTGAAGAAGAGAAAGCTTTGCAGAGATGGTTACTTATTTGAGGTTTTCAAGGATTGCTAGGAGTTCACCAGGAAGAGAAGAAAGGGCTTCGGATAAAGAAATGCTTGTCACATTTAATTCTTGCCTAGAGCCAATGTGGAAAGGAGGTTTCAAGCTTTATACTTATCACAAAATTTTAATGTTTCCAACCTTAGGAAAAGCCCAGGATTGTGCTCTGGGAGCTGTTTTCATCGGAACCAGATCACAGGTCTCAGCTGGTACTTCCTGTTTGAGCATATGGTTGTTAAATATCTCCTCTGTCTGTCAGTAACTGTGTCAGTGACTGGGATACAGTCAAAGAAAAGAGAACGATGTCCTGTCCTCCTGGAGCTTGAAATCCATTGGTTAGAAAGCACCAGAGTGTTTTGAGGAGCAGTACAAGGTATTTAGAGTGTTCAATGGGTGAAAACCTGAAAATGCTTTTATATCACTGTGTTATATATTATCACCGAAGTTACATATAACTTCACTGTCAAAAAATTAAAAATAATTAACATTTACATAATTCCTAGGATGACTGGTATAGGTTATAACACTCTGGAAACTATAAAAATGTATAAAAAGATAAGTTGGGGGTAATGTTGTCACTTTTCTTATTTACTTAATTAAGTTTGTATAAAACAGCCAATAATTTAGACTTTTTCCTAAATGTAGACAGATAGTTATCAATAGCGAACTATATCTTGACATATCATTCTATCTTCATGAAGTATTTAGCACCAAATATTTACATCATTTGTGGGAAATCAGTATAACGATAATGCTTAGTGTCACCTAGTTATCACCTTTTAGAGAAAAAAAACGTTAATTGCCACCTGCTATACAATATTCCCACACTCATGGAGAGTGAGGAAAGAATTCAAAGATCCCTACTCTATATTCTGAAGAGTACAGCTCATCAAAGTTTTCTCCATTAAAGCCAGAGAAAATGAAAATATAAACTACAAGAACAATGTCAACCTGGAGAACAAATGCCCAAACGGAGACTAGTCGGAAGCCTCTCTCAGCATGAAGACGGTGTAACAGAAGGGCAGAGCCAACGGATGCTGCGGCTGGCCTGTCTGAGTCCACCCATTGCCTCCACTGCTTATTAACTATGTGACCCTGGTTACTATGCAAATTGTTTGTACTCATCTATGCTCATCCCTGAAATTGGAATGACAATAGTACCTACTTTGAGAGCTTTTCAAAAGATCTGATGAGCTCATATAGGCAAAGCTTTTAGAATAGTGCCCAGTAAGTTCTATGTATTCTTGACATACTACCTATCATTTTCACTCTTGTCATGATTACTCGTAAACCCACACCTCTCCCAGTGGAGAGAAACTAGGAGAATGAAACTAGCTAAGAGCGCTTGTGTTTCTTTCTCGTTGGAGATGGTAGAATGCTGAATGAAGTGCAATCAGACTGACAAACTTGTCTTCTCCATTTATTAAAGAGAACAGATTCATCAATTTCAAACTTTCTTATACCTGAAAAATAAAATCTTCTAATGTAATATCAGTGCCAAGTCTCCTCAGCCAGTCCCAGAGATTCCTGTTCACCTGAGGCTGTCAGCCTGAAGAACAGATGTACCTGGGTTAGTACTTGGGTGAGCAAATTTCTAGGGCTAAAAATGACTGGATGGCTGAAAGGCAATATCACATTTTTCTGTATTTTTCATTTCCATTCATCATTTCTTCCACTTCCTGGATGATTAGGATGGGGATGCTGCCTTTTGTTTGGATTATACAGCATATTTAGATTTCATATATTTGGAAATATGATATTCTAATCTTGCAAATTTGATAAAAATCAAAGTGGGAGGAAAAGGACTCAGGCCTCATCACATTACCTTTCAATATTTTGCAAAATAGTCATAATGCTGTGTGTGTGTGTGTGTGTGTGTGTGTGTGTGTGTGTGTGTGTGAGAACCCTAAGCAGAGCTCACTTTGGCTGAAGTGTCCAATTGCATTAGAAAGTACTTTGAAGGAGGTGCTGCAAATGCAATCTCATGCAATTAAGGAAAAGGAAAGGAAAAGAAATGTTGGCCAGATCATTTGTTTCCCTATAGATTATCTTTCCAAATGTGGACCAGCAGGAAAAGTTTTCATGCTGACCTTGGAAAATCACTGCAGCAAATTGTATGTGAAACATGGATTTAGAAAATTTGAAACCAGTATACTTGGAGAAGGTGAAAGTTACATTTTGGAATAAAAAACTAGTTTTACACATGAGTGAATATTAAGTCTTAACAAAGCACTTTTCAAGACTGATTGTTATAAATGTTGTGATGTTTAAGCTTTTTAGGGCATTGAACCTATGTCTATACTCTTAAACTATTAATCATTTTCAATCCTTGTAGATTTTTTGGAGCAGGCCACAGGATTGTAATAAAAGTCTTCTTTAAAAATATTTGGCCTGATCATGCTTGTGTAATGTCCCAGGAGAGAGAGCCACATGAACACTCTTATCTCCTAGAGTGAGAATCACATGTTGAAAGTGAAGATGTCACAATCTGTATCTCTGCTGTTTTTTTTCTCCATAGGTTTCATAGTGTTGCTCTGGTACTTTGTGATAATAGGCTCACCCACCAAGCTAGCAAAGAAAGATTACCTGCTAGCTTCATGATATAGAGCAAGAGCTGCCAAATTGCTACTCGTGGGCCAAATCCTGCTCACCTCCTGTTCTTGCAAATAAAGATTTATTGGAACATAGCCATTTTGTTTGTTTGTTTGTTTGTTCGCTTGTTTATATTGTCAATGACTGCTTCTGTCCTACAACTGTAGAGTTAAACAGTTGTATCAGAGACATTCTGGCCTACAAAGTAAAAAATATTTACTATCTGAAACTTTATAGAAAAAGTTTGTTGACCTTTGCTGGTATAGAGGAAAAACCAGTGAGTTAAGTAGTAGGTAAGAAAATGACATTTCTAGGACTTCTGGCCAAGATGGAGGTGTAGGTGGATACATTGTGCCTCCTCTCACAACCAAAATTAAGGACAACAAAAATTTAGAAACAAGAAAACAACCAGAACTCATAGAAAATTGAACTGTATAGAAGTCCAACAACCATTCTTCCAGACCAGTAAGAGGGGCGGAGTTGAGGCAGGAAAAAGTGAAGATGTGGACTGGGCACCCAGACAGCAGTGACTGGCAGATCCCCAGTGCGCAGGTGGCGGCTAGCAGACCTGGGCATGGGGTGGCAACTGTGCAGACCCAGTGAGGCCGTACAAGGTGGCTGGCTGACCAGGTGGTCCCACATTCGTATGCAGGTAATCCAGGCGAAGGGGGAGTGGCGGAAGGGACTACAATCTGAGAGAGAGCAGAGCAAATGCCATTGTTCCCTCTTGGACCCTGCCCCCACATACAGTGTCACTACCCACCAACTGGGCTGCTCTGCCCTGGGGAACACCTAACTATGTAACAACTCGACTAGAAAAAAAAAAAAAAAACAGAAACAAAAATGGCTCAAACTGGAGAACAAATCAAAGCCCCAGAGCCAATTCATCTAAGTGATGAAGAGATAGCCAACCTATCAGATGCACAGCTCAAAGCCCTGGTGATCAGGATGCTCACAGAATTGGTTGATTTTGCTCACAAATTAGATGAAAAAATGAAGGCTACAATAAACGAAATGAAGAAAAACGCACAGGAAACCAATAGGGATAGGAAGAAAACTGGGACTCAATTCAATGGAGTGAACCAGAAGGAATAAAGAAACAACCAAACAGAAAACAAGGAAGAAACAAGAAATCAAAAAAATGAGGAGAGGCTTAGGAACCTCAAGGACATCTTTAAATGTCCCAACATCTGAATTATAGGGGTACCAGAAGGGGAAGAAGAAGAGCAACAAGTGGAAAACTTATTTGAACAAATAATAAAGGAGAACTTCCCCAATCTGGCAAAGGAAATAGACTTCCAGGAAGTCCAGGAAGCTCAGAGAGTTCCAAAGAAGTTGGACCCGAGGAGGAACACACCAAGGCACATCATAATTACATTAGCCAAGATTAAAATGAAGGAGAGAATTCTAGAAGCAGCAAGGGATAAGGGCACAGTCACCTACAAAGGAGTTCCCATCAGACTGTCAGTGGATTTCTCAAAAGAGTCCTTCTAGGCAAGAAGGGGCTGGAAAGAAGTATTCCAAGTCATGAAAGTCAAGGACCTACATCCAAGATTGCTCTATCCAGCAAAGCTGTCATTTAGAATGGAAGGGGAGATAAAGTGCTTCTCAGATAAGGTCAAGTTAAAGGAGTTCATCACCACCAAGACCTTATTATATGAAATGTTAAAGGGACTTATCTGAGAAAAAGAAGATAAAAAATACGAACAGTAAAAAGATAGCAAACTCACAGGTATTAAGAACCACACCTAAAACAAAGGCAAACTAAGCAAACAAGTAGAACAGGAGCAGAAACACAGAAATGGAGATCACATGGAGGGTTAGCAATAGAGTAGTGGGAGGAGGAGAGAGGGGGAAAAGGTACAGAGAATAAGTAGCATAGATAGTAGGTACAAAATAGACAGGGGGAGGGCAAGAATAGTGTGGGAAATGTAGAAGCTAAAGAACTTATGACACACAGACATGAAGTAAAGGGGTGAATGTGGGTGGGAGGGGGTGTGCAGGGTGGAGGGGAATGATGAGGAAAAAATGGGGCAACTACAATAGCATAATCAATAAAATATATTTAAAAAAAGAAAAGAAAATGACATTTTTGAAGATGTTATTTATTTATCACTGCAGTCATTGGAAATCAATAGTATTTCCTTTTTATAAATAGAAACTCATATGTTTTCTATATAATTTCTCAGCTTGCTATATTGTTTCTGAAACTAATCACCAAGGTGAATTCCAACATTTCTTCCTTCATGGTTCTCCGATCAGTGATATCTTGTTCTGAAAACCCTTCTTTCAAACCTGCAATGGACTTGACCACTTCTATGTCTTACTCACATTTATTCCTGTATCAAAGTTACTTCAGTTTTTATTTATATGAATGCACCTCCCCCAACCTGTAAGCTCCTCCAAATTAAATGGAGTCTTAATCTTTGTATCTTGTCTCTTACTGGCTGGTGCTCAATTAATGTTTGTTGAAGTTAGCAAAAAATGATAAAGTAATAAGCAGAAGCCTTGAAAAATTAACTTGTTCAAGGTCACACAAACAGTGCATGGTGAAGCTGGGATGTGAATTCAGAAATGAAAACAAGTCGGGTGACTTTTCATTTATTTTACTAAATCTAGTCGGGAGACAGGAGTTTTCACATTGGTTCTGCTATTGATATTACAGATTCTAGTGTCTTTATCTGTAAAATAAGGTTGCTGTGCCACAAGATATCTTTCAAGACCTCTTTTCTAATGTTCAGTGTGCTCTAAGATAGTCATTTCATTAAATCATCAAAGAGACTGCTGAAAGAAACAATTATTGCAAATGGCTATTTCGTGGTTTATATCAGGGCTGAGAA
>PVKU01009643.1:0-59745 GCA_004027475.1 Anoura caudifer
ACAAACTCCTTTAGCTTTTTATTGTCTGGGAAGCTCCTTATTTTTCCTTCAACTTTAAATGATAGCCTCGATGGGTAAAGTAGCCTTGGTTGTAGGTCCTTGCTTTTCATCATCTTGGATATTTCACATCACTACTTTCTGTCCTGAAATATTTCTGTTGAGAAATCAGATGACAGCCTAATTGGTGCTCCTTTGTATGCAACTACCTGCTTTTTCTCTCATGGCTTTTAGGATTCTCTCCTTGTCTTTAAGCCCTGCCATTTTTATCAAGATGTTTCTTAGTGTAGGAATCTCTGGGTCAAATTTGTTTGGGACTCTCTGAGCTTCCTGGATTTGCGTATATTTTTCTTTCACCAGATATGGAAAATTTTCAATCATTATCTTTTCAAATAACTCTTTACTAATTCTTTTCCCTTCTGGTATTCCCATTATGCAGTTGTGGTTATGCTTCATGTTGCCCCACAGTTTTCTTAAGCTTTCCTCATATATGTTTTTTTCTTTTTGCTGCTCCACTTGGGTGTTTTTTCTTTCCTGTCTTCCAAATCACCGATTCAATCCTCTGCTTCATCTAACCTACTCTTTATTCCTTCCAGTGTATTATTTATTTCATATATTGTATTCTTTATTTCTGACTGGTTATTTTTTGGTTTCTATGTCTCTTTTCATGTTGTTGAGTATCCTTATAATCATTACTATAAACTTTCTATCTGGCAAATTGCTTGCCTCCATTTCATCTAGTTCTTCTTCTGGAGAATTTTCTTGTTCTTTCACTTGGGGTCTATTTCTTTTTCTTCCCATTTGGCTGCTTCTTTGTATTTGTATCTATGTATTAGGTAGACCTGTAAAGACTGAGGTGCAGACCTATATTAAACACTGCCTGTGACTTGCCCTAGGCACCCTATTTGGAGCTATCAGTGATTCACCATTTGTGGCTCCCTCTGGTGGGCCTGGGTGTGTGCAGAAAGAATAAAGCTGCATACTAAGGCTGACTTTTACCAGCACTAGGCCAGAGAAGGATTAGCCCAAGTCTCAGATTCCTAGAGAGGCATCTCTGACTGCAGGCTTTCTCTTATGCTTAAAGTGTTATGCTGTACTCTCCAGCAGCAGGGCTTAAGCACCACAGGGTGGGGCAAGAGTGATTCCTTGGGTGGGGCTATTGCTTCCTCTCAGACAGATGTCATTTGGAGCTGGGTACTCTGCCTGAGATAGATGGCTCTTACACAGTATCGGGAGTGACTCAGCACAGGGATCCTGGTGTCTCTTCCTTCAGTTCTCTCTCCAGAGCCACCAGCCCCACACTATCCTCATTTGTCTCTAGTCTACTCTGCCCTCCCTCTGTCAGAGGCCAGGGTAAGTGGCTGCTAGCAAAATTTTGTGTGTTGGCCCTTTAAAAGGCTTTATGTGTCTCTAGCCATCTTCCTTTGGTAGACAGAAACTCCACTGCTTTTCATAGTTGTATGTTATTTTGGTTCCTTTCTCATTTCTGGTGCTATAGGCTGTGAAACCCAGCTTGGGGTTTAGACCCCACTTCTCAGGGGGAACACTTCTGACTGCTGAAGGATCTCCCTGGATCTTCAACTGCCATTTGTAGGACCTCAGCCAGCCCTCTCATGCCTCCTCCACACTCCCTATCAGTCCCATTTGGTGAAGTGGTTTCTTTTGTATGACCTTGGTTATATGGCTTTTGTCCAGCTAGTGTTCAGTTGGTTATTCAGGATCATTTTTCTATAATTTAGCTGTAATTCTATTTTGGTACTGGGAGGTGGTTAGTGTATCTTTCATTTACTGCCATTTGGGTTTCCCTATAATTGGATTTTTGGTGCTTAGGCTCTATTTTGGTACATCCTATTGCTTCCCATGCTTTAATTAAGATAAAGTAGAGCATTTCTAAGAACTTGAGTTGTTGATATACTATAATGCTTGACAAAAGTTACTAATCTTTAAAAGTTTCATTTTTTTCTGATATTATATAGCACTATATAAATTATTGTGTAGAAGATGCAAGAAAGTCAATAGATATAAAATCTAAGTAATAATTTCTATTTTAGATACTTGCCATGTATCAGATATTTTGTTAAGAACTTTTGTTTATAACCATTGTTTAATTATATAATGTCTTCAGCCTCAGTAGAATCCTGTGAGATGGATGCTATTTTGCACATTGTACAGATGACCCCAGAGAGATCAAAACACTCACTAAAGCCACAATCAGCAAGTACAGGAAATATTTGATCTTCAGTTTGTTTAAGTTCACAGTGCAATCTCTTAACCACTAAGTTACCTGTGTGTTTAAAGATAGTATGTATTTCAGATTTATAATGGTTTTTATTGTCATTTCCTCCAATTAGGTTATATTAATTAAATTTTACTGTAGACTCTGTGCTTTGAAAAAGAAATCCAAATGTTTGATGATGAATAACAGAGTGGGTTAAAAGATTAATAATTCTATCTAGTCATCTCTTTCCTCTATTATATCCATATTACTGGAAATGAGGTCTATGTCAAAAAGGGATTACCAGGACTATTTTTATACTTCAAACACCAAATATTTTTTCTAAATACCAGATACAAAAATAACTGGAGTGGATAAACATGTTCTTTAAATCATTTGTTTTCTGTATAGATATAAAGATATCTAGACAGTTTATGGTATTAAAGCAACAATAAACACAATAGAAATAAAGAAAATAAGAAATAGAGGTTAATGATAAAAAGCAAGCTCCATAGCTAGTAGTAAAAGCCAAGAGAGAAGCAAAGTCTATAACATCATATAATCTTTATTGTATCAAAAAGACATGTAAATTAGACAAAGAGTTTTCTGGTTTTAAGAAGTCATCATGAAGGATCAAGTGAATTTATTTTATATTGATTAAAGGAGAGGGACAATATGTTAAATCTCAAAGAGAGAAAATATAGTTTACATTTTGTGAGTACCTTATTTGTGCATAAATTTTTCTGAAGCACTTTTGCATTGCTTAAACAAATCCTCCCAAATAATCTTTTAGCATACTGATATGCTACCACTTATTGAAATCACACTTTTGTTCCCCTATCTTCCACTAACTATAAACAATTGAATTCAGAGATTTCTTGATCATCTTTTCTTTTTTTAATTATATTTTATCGATTATGCTATTACAGTTTTCCCATTTCTCCCCCAACATTCCCTTCCATCCTGCGCACCCTCTCCCACCCGCATTTCCCCCTTTAGTTCATGTCCATGTGAAGTTCTTTAGCTTCTACTTTTCCCACACTATTCTTGCCCTCCCCTGTCTATCTTCTACGTACCGTCTATGCTATTTATTCTCTGTGCCTTTTCTCCCTCTCTCCTCCTTCCACTTCCCTGTTGCTAACCCTCCATGTGATCTCTATTTCTGTGTTTCTGCTCCTGTTCTAGTGGTTTGCCTAGTTTGCTTTTGTTTTAGGTTGTTAATATTTGTGAGTTTGCTGTCTTTTTACTGTCCTATTTTTTATCTTCTTTTTCTTAGATAAGTCCCTTTAACATTTCACATAATAAGGGCTTGGTGATGATAAACTCCTTGAACTTGACCTTATCTGAGAAATGCTTTATCTTCCCTTCCATTCTGAATGACAGCTTCACTGGATAGAGCAATCTTGAATGTAGGTCCTTGACTTTCATGACTTGGAATACTTCTTTCCAGCCCCTTCTTGCCTGGAAGGTCTCTTTTGAGAAATCAGTTGGCAGTCTGATGGGAACTCCTTTGTAGGTGACTGTGCCCTTATCCCTTGCTGCTTCTACAATTCTCTACTTCATTTTAATCTTGGGTAATGTAATTCTGATGTGCCTTGGTGTGTTCCTCCTTGGGTCCAACTTCTTTGGGACTCTCTGAGCTTCCTGGACTTCCTGGAAGTCTATTTCCTTTGCCAGATTGGGGAAGTTCTCCTTTATTATTTGATCAAATCAGTTTTCCACTTGTTGTTCTTCCTCTTCCCCTTCTGGTACCCCTATAATTCAGATCTTGGGATGTTTAAAGATGTCCTGGAGGTTCCTAAGCCTCTCCTCATTTTTTGAATTCTTGTTTCTTCATTCTTTTCTGATTGGATGTTTCTTTCTTCCTTCTGGTGCACTCCATTGATTTGAGTCCCAGTTTTCCTCCCATCACTATTAGTTCCCTGTACATTTTTCTTCATTTTACTTATTGTAGCCTTCATTTGTTCATCTAATTTGTGACCAAAATCAACCAATTCTGAGAGCATCCGAATCACCAGTGCTTTGAACTGTGCATCTGATAGGTTGGCTATCTCTTGGTCACTTCGATGAATTAGCTCTGGGGTTTTGGTCTGTTTTCCTGTTTGAGCCGTTTTTTTTTTTTTTTTTTTTTTTTTTTTTTTTTTTTTTTTTTTTTTTTTTTTTTTTTTTTTTTTTTTTTTTTTTTTTTTTTTTTTTTTTTTTTTGGTTGGTTGCGCCTGTTACATACGGAGGGGCAGAGCCTTATTTGTTTACCAGGGCAGGGCAACCCAGTTGCTGGGTTTTGATGTTTTATGTGGGGGTGGAGTCTGAGAGGGAACAATGGCGCTTGCTCCTCCCTCTCTCAGTTTCCAGTCCTTCACACCACTTCCCCCAAGCAAATTGGACCCCTCTGGTGCTGATTTCCATGTGGGTGGGCTTGTGTACGTTTTAGGACCCTGTGGGTCTCTCCAACAAACTCTCCTATGAGGCTGGGAGTCTCTCCCAGCAGCTCAACCCCCACAAGTGTTTTCAATCGGTGCTTTTAGACTTTATTTCCTGGTGCTGGGGCCCTCAGTTGCACACTCTGTCTTCCTGCCCATTTTTGCCTGGTTTATCTGTGCACTCGAATGTGTGACTGCAGTCAACCAACTTGTGTGCCTCACTTGGTCTGCTCACTGCCTTCCCGTGCTCGGTAACCACCTCCTGTGCCAACCACCGCCTGCACATCCGGGACCACTAGCCACTACTTTTTCCTGCTGTGACCCCTCTCCGCTGGCCACCGACTCCGCCTCTCTTACTGGTCTGGGTGAATCATTGTCAGACTTCTGTACAATTCAATATTCTGTCTGTTCTGATTGGTTTTTTTATGGTTCTATATTTTTGTTGTCCTTAATTTTGGTGGTGAGCGGAGGCACAGTGTGTCCATCTATGCCTCCATCTTGGCTGGAGGTCTCATCTTTTCTTATCATTTGCACTTCTGTCAAATGTCCTCCTCCTAGAGGAAAATCTTTCCTCAGCACAGTTTCTAAAGCATTTCTGTTTCTACAAAGTCACCTTCTTATGCTGCTTCACAGTATTTTCTTCATAGTTCTTATCACCTAAATGTTTATTTAATTAATTTTTTGTTTCCGTATTTATTTTCTGAACGTTTTACTAAAATACAAGCCATGAGAGTGAGGAACTTGTCAGCCTCATTCAATAATTTATCCTTAGCCCTTAAGACAATGGCTAACATATGGCATAAACTCAAAACAAATATTGGGTAAATAAACTTAAAAATGTTTTTATACATAACTCCAGCACAGAAGATGGTACCTAACAGATATCCTAAATATGTTTGTTGGGCTGAACTGAATTTCTAAAGTTATCTTACTGGTGTAGAAATGGGCTCAAGTGTGGCAGACCCTTCTGCATGGCGTGGGCCCAGCTCCCACTTGGAGAAGCACAGGACCCTTGCCCACAGATAGTTCCCTCATGGGTAATCAGATTTGCAATATACTTAGGCTGTTTTGAAATTTGCTCTTTGCTAAAAATTCCCTCACCCTGCAAATGCTTACTGTAACCTCCTAAAATCCATGCTGAGCCTTGCAGGGACCAGTGTAAGGATGCCTATTCATTTGCTGATGTCCTTCTTCTGTGATGTAATGAGGGGCATTGGCTCCTCTGTTGTAACCGGGATAGTGAGGAAGAACCATCTTGGAATGTATGGAGATATTATTAGAATAAAGGTCTGTCATGGAGGAAGCCGTGGCTTTGGCTCCTCTTGAGAGAAAAGCCAGTCTGTCATCCTTATTCCTCCATCAGTCTCAGTAGTCTGTGTGTATGTTTTAATTCATCCATAATGACGTGGACACTGCTGGCAGGTGTCCGCATCACTCAAGGAGCATGTGTAATTTTCTCAAGGTCACATATTTAAAAGTTGAGAATCTAGAACAGGAACCTGTACACCTAAACACTGCTTAAGAGAGCTGAAAGAATAGACTCTAGGCATGCTGATTACTAGTAATTTAGCTTATTCAAGGCTACTGCTTAGAGAATCTAGAGAGAAGAATAGTTAATCTCAAATAAGTTTTATACAAGTGTAGAATGAACATCAGCTCATGAGTTATTTCTTTGTGCTATTAAATGGAAAGAGATCTAAAAGTTTTACCAACTAGATATGGGTGATGTAGAATTAATATTCTGTAGTGAAAGTTCAATAACTTTATACGCATTTTCTTTCAAAGGAACAGCCAGCCCACTTGCATATGGATGTGGGTCAAGGGGGTACCTCTTGGAAGAACTAAATTTTTCCTTAAAGGAGCGTTGAAACTGATCTAGCTCTTGAAAAAATGCACTTGCCATAAAGTGTTTCATTGGTTTATTATACAATATGCAAAACACATTTAGTCCTAAAAAAATTAATGGCACATATCCATAGTGGAAGTGAGTTCACCTGTGAGATGTTTAGTCCTGTTGAAAAATACTTTATCATGATGGGCAATCAAGACATGTGGGCTGCAAAATGAAGTGAAAGCAGTTGAATGACTTGACCTGTTGAATGGGTTTTTAGTATTGTTTACCTGAATAATTATGTTTAACAAGTGCACATGATAATGATTTTTACTAAGTTGCTCCTTCTTACAATAATTAATAACTACTGTCAGCTGCTTCTGAAAATCTGTTCCTGGTTGGACATAACAAAAAACATGTATCAGTAGAAATGACTCATGATTTCCTGGTATAGTAGAAATCATGCTACAGCATCAGTCCAGCCTAGTTTCAAATTTTGATTATGCCACTTAACCAAAGGAGAGATGCAGAGCACGTTACCTCCCTCTGCTTTATAAAGTTGTTTTCAAAAGCAAATGAAGTATTATATGTGAATAATCTACCTAACTCAAAGATTTCCTCAAAGTAGATGGGACTCAATACATCTTCTATAACATAGATACAAGGTGAAAATTGTGTCTTACGTGTGGCCTAAGCCAAAGTACTAATAGAGAATTTGATCTTCATTTGTATCTCTTCAAGAACATGAAATAAAACATAATTCAGAGTTTACTGCAATGTTTCCTGAACCCCTTCTTGTTTTCTCCACTACATGTATGTACCCACAACTTCTCTGATACTTTTAATTTAGCTCTCTTCATCTCTTAAATTATAATAACAAACATATATTTCTGTAATAATTTTATGTCATTACTTGATTTATTTTATTAATGGTTTGTGTCAGTGGAATACTTAGGGCAAGCAGGGAGTTGCTTATATATTATTTCCTTATGATATACGCTCTTGCATAATAAAAGTAAATCAGGATATTCAATCTTCAATCTAAAATGAGTTGACTCTAGGGTTGTAGGAAATTCTATTTGAAGACTGAAGAGCAAGTTTTTTCAAGCTCCCACAGACTAGAATATTCTTCCAGCCTGCCACATTCTTTCTAGTATCTTGATTGTGAGTGCCATCATTCAACCTTGTTTTTAGAATGTGGCTAAGGTAGCCACAGAAAAAATTGGAAAGAACTCTTTAGTTACAATGAAGTCCAAAGTTGCATAATAACTCTTGGCTGTAATTTATTTTTTCGTCAACTTTGAAGTAGAACATGACTTGTTTTTCATGTTGTGTCTACTGCCTGCTAATGAAAAGCTTATACGAACAGGAGATGGAACAGTTTTCACCCTCTTTCTGATTTGTAGCTATACATCTTCATTCCTAGTCACTCTTCTATACATGTGTTCTAGGTTGAGCCTTCCAAAAGAAATCAAGTCCCAATCAATTTAGGTCAGAGGATCATACCAGTACACTCTTACTTAATCACTGCTATTTCTCAGCATTCGGGACTACTTTTGCAGAATTTGGATTCCATGAGCTACCCATAATTTTATGTCTCTTCTCCTATCCCAGACATATGATTTCCTGAAATTCTTTGTCATCTAGTAGGAAGTAGCTGCTGTGAGTCATTCCAACTCACTTGATTGCAAACCATAAAATGGTAACTATGGTTGGGGCTTTCCATTTGTGTGGAGGTATGGGACAGCATCCCTAAACCAGCTTAAGTAGCTCTGACATTGATGTTGTCTCCCTATTCAAACTATATGTCCATAAAATTTGAGGTTAAAATTAAATTTCATTCACAACTTCATAAGTGAAAATTGGAAGTTATATATGTCAAAAAATATCTTATTTTCTTCCTAAAAGATTCAATCTTAGGCACTCTTCCTCCAGAATAGAAATTCCAGCATTTGTACTGTATGTAATATGTCTCTCTAAGGTGGAAGTTATATTCTTAGAAACTTAACATCTCCTGTTTGGACAAGGGCACATTTTCACCACAATCTTTTAGCAGTAAGGTGGAGGATCTTTCTGTTTAAATAGAGAAAGTAATGTTTTTAATTAAACTTATTGGGGTGACATTGGTTAATAGGATCATAAAATTTCAATAGAAATGTTTTAACATGAGATGTAGTTAAGTATATCTATTAAAAGTTAAACTCTTTAAGGCACTCCAGAAATGTAAAAGCTGGTTTCCATTAAGACCTGCCTTATTGAGATATAATTGTTATATAACATTGTGTAAGTTTAAGGTGTGCAACATGATGACTTGATACACATACATATTGTGAAATGATTGCAACAATAAAGTTAGTTAATACATCAGTTTTCTCACTTAATTATAATTATTTGTGTGTGCTGCGAGAACACTTAAGATCTACTCTCCTTGCAACTTTTAAGTGCATAATAGAGTGTTTTTAAGATTTATTCTTCTTATAACTGGAAGTTTCTGACCTTTGACCAACATCTCTCCATTTCCCCCACCTCCCAGCCCCTGTCAACCACCATTCTACTCTCTGTTTTTCTGAGAATTTGAGGTTTATTTTATTTTTTAGATTCCACACATAACTGAAATCATACAGTATTTAAGATCCCACCCTCAACAGAGTTGTATTTAAAGAAGCACAATAACACTCTCAAAAGTCCTTTCCTTTGTACTTATCTAGCACCACATCACCTGCTTCTACTATGAAATGGTGATACCTGACTTACAGAAGAAAGTGTGTATATATTCTCAGTCTATTAGGTCAATATTTCAAGTTATTTCTCAAAAAGCAAGATGATCTCTAACTCCTTTCCCATTGAAATAAGTTCAAATTCTATTGTCTTAAACTATTCAGTTCTCAAGAATATAATCACTCCTCTTCCATTCATCTCAATATCTTTAGCTAAGGGTCAGGAATGCTTGTTACTGCTCACTAATAAAGGATAGACTTCTCTTCCTCATCAGCCAAAGTGTACATCTCTGCCTTCTCCAGCCAATCAGCCAGCCAATGTCTTCAATTTTCAGTCTCATCTCTCTTTCTCTCTCTCTCTCTCTCTCTCTCTCTCTCTCTCACACACACACACACACACACTGCATCCTCATGCACAAACATGCAATGCATGTATGCAGCACACATGTACATTCCTTAGGTGCACTGTATTTCTGGGTGCTCTCCTACTCTTTTCTTGCCTATCCTTTTTTGTCTCTTTGTGTTTCTAAGGTTAGTCAGTAGTTTCTCTTTCTAGCTTTATTTTCTTTGTTGATATTTTCAAAATAGGTTAATACTACATGGTTAAATATAGAAGGCTAGGTTATGTATTGGTAATTTCCAAATCCAGCTAGTTATGAGAATCCCAGTGAATTCTATTAGCAGGTCTACTCTAATAGAATACGTAGCAGGTGTGGTATAAAGTCAAGGTAACTGTTTTTTTAAAAAAAGGCTCCACAGGTGATTTTAATGGCCAAACCCTATGTCTTTTAGCTTTAAATTCTCAGTACCTAGAACAGGATATTTATAAATATATATTATATTAATTACCCAAGAATTAATTAATTGATATTTCAGCCAATAAAAGTGATAGTTGGTGACAGCACTGTGTTGTAAAGCAGAGTATTAAAAATTCCTCAAGGGAGAGTTTTCTTATTACAAAACTTTGAGGGATCTAGGTTTGTCAGTAATAAACAAATTTACCTAAAATGGGACTGCCCAAATCTTTTAATATGCTAATATGAAAAATGAATCTTCAAGAGGTATATACATCATCAAACTTAGATCAATCTATATGTTGCTCTGTTATTTTTTGTTTGTTTGTTTAAGGGAGCATCTTGATTGAGAAGCATTATGCATAATACAGTTTGAGTAAGGCTACTCTAGGACTACCTCAGATACTGACAGCATTGCAATACTACACATCTGTGTGGGTTATTTGGATCAAAGCTTTACAACTCTAGTTGCATGTTAGAATTACTTGGTAACTTTTAAAACTCACAGATATCTAGGCCTCATTTATCACCAATTTAATCAATATTTCTAAAAATAAGGCCAAATATTAAAATTTTAAAAAGTATATCTCAGATGATTCCAATGTGCTAATGAGGTTGAAAATCATTGCTTAGAAACTGTTAGCAAATATTAGATATATTCTAAATTATTGGCTACCAATAATAGCTAACATCTATTGTTAATTTTGTGCCAAACATTTTCCTCATGTATTGTTTACTAAATCCCCAGGGTTATTTTATGATGCAGATACCACTATTGTCACCATTTACAGCTTATAAAACTAAGGCATGAAAAAAAAACCAACAATTTTCCCAAGGACATGCAAGTAGTAATTTAGAGAGTTCATGTTTAGGCAGTTTGATTCCAGAACTTCAGCACTTAAATGTTATACTACACTGATTCCCTAAACTATTTTAATGGGACACTCTCTATATGTTTAAAACTAACAATTATCTACATTTACTATACTGAAATGCTAACAAGAAATCTAATTAACTTCAAAGTTCCTCTACTCACAGAACCAAATATTCTATTATTTTCACCATTATATTTTTTGTAATTTCGAATTGCATACTTAGAGCATAATGAAAGTTGTTTTCCCTCTTTACTTCTTTTGACAGTGAAATTGGGTTTCAAATTAGACCAGATCTTCATGCCAGCAAAAAAATATTAAAGCTGTTTCAGGGGTCAAAATAACTCACCCCTACTTTCTCTTGGGTCATGAAAATTTGTTTACTGAATTCACATCAACTAATTATGAAAGAGTACCTTATTTAATTATCATTTCTTTTTTTATAGTAAAACATCAGTTGAATGGACTCCAAATAAGCAGCTATTAAATCATCGGGGACATTTTTTTAACATTCTATTTCTCCTGCATTGAGAAGCAAAGGAAGATCAAGCAATTTGAAAACAGGGGCCTTTACAAGATGTATCACTTTCATTCCATTTTCTGAAATTCTATTCTACTAATTATTTTCATATTTAAATAATGTTAATTTTCTTTTGGAATCTTTTAGAAATCAACACAGAGCTGGCTGGTATGATTTCATAATCACAAAGATAGATAACCTTTTGTTTGGAATTTAGAACATGCATACTTATTATTTATTCTTCTTTCTTTCTGGGCCATGCACATTGATATTGAAATTAGATATTAAGTCCTGAGTGCCTGTACATTTTTTAACTTTTGATTCTCAGCTCCTAGCAATAAACACATAAGGATGGTTCGGTGGTGATGGAAAGAATGCAAACCAATCTCCTGTGTAGCTGGCTTCTATTTCTGTGACATATAAGCATATTAATATTCTTCAGGCATTTGAAGTTCACAAATAAATATAAAAACTTTAATTATTATTGATATGTGCTTATTATGTTATATTTACAATACTACTCAATGTTTATTTTCAAATATTTAGGCTATAACCTATGGTATTATTCTTTCTCCATATTTACACTGTATTAATGTTATGAGATGTACTCTACTTACTTTTCAAATTCATATTTTAAAGTCCTGACCACCAGCATCTCAGATTGTGACTATATTTGGAAATAGAGTCTTTAAAAAGGCAAGTAAGTTGAAATGGCATCATTAGTGTGGGCTTTAAGCCAATATGACTGGTGTCCTTATATGAAAAGGAAATAATGATACTGACATGCACAAAGAAGGAAGTTCATGTAAAGTCACAGAGAGACAGAATGGCCATCTACCAACCCAAAGAGAAGCTTCAGAAGGAACCAACCCTGTCAACATCTTGATGTAAGACGTCTGACCATCAGAATTGTGAAAAAAGTTAATTTCTATTATTTAATGCCATTTGGTATCATGATAGTAATTGAATTGAATCTATAGATTACTTTGGATATTTTAATGATGTTAATTCTTCCTATCAGTACACATGGTATATGCTTCCATTTATTTGTATCTTCTTCAACTTCTTTCTTCAGTGTATTATAATTTTCTGAGTACAGGTCTTTTTTTCATCCCTGGATAAATTTATTCCTAAGTGTTTTATTCTTTTGGAGCAATTGTGAATGGGATTGTTTTCTTAGTTTTCTTTTCTGACAGTTTATTATTGGTGTATAAAAATGCA
Organism: Anoura caudifer; assembly: GCA_004027475.1. Lineage (NCBI taxonomy): Eukaryota > Metazoa > Chordata > Mammalia > Chiroptera > Phyllostomidae > Anoura > Anoura caudifer. The sequence goes on from PVKU01009643.1 coordinate 12,588, forward strand.
ACTGATTTCTAGGTGTTTATTTTGTATCCTGATACTTACTGAATTTATTTAATAGTTCTAATAGTTTTTTTTTTTTTTGGTGGAATATTTAGGGTACTCTATATACAGTATCATGTCATCTGCAAATAATGACAACTTTACCTTTTCCTTTCCAATTTGGATGCCTTTTATTTCTTCTTCTTGTCTCAATGCTGTGAATTGCACTTTTAGTACTACACTGAAAAGAGTGGTGGAAACAGATATCCATGTCTTGTTCCAGATCTTAAGGGAAGCTCTTGTAGTTTTTGCCCATTAGTATGATGTTGTCTGTGAGTTTGTCATATATGGGCTTTATTATGTTTAGGCATATTTCCTCTATTCCCACTTAACTGAGAGTTTTACCATAAATAGGTGCTGGATTTTATTAACTGTTTTTCTTCATCTATTTATATGATCATATAGTTTTTAATTTGATATTTTTATGTAGTGTATCTTGTTTATTGATTTGCAGTTAAATCAATGCCAAACTTGCATCCCTGTTATAAATTCCACTTCATCATGGTATATGATCCTTTTAATGTATTGAATCCAGAATCTGGATTGCTAATATTTTGTTGAAGATTTTAGCATCTATGTTCATCAGAGGTATTGCCCTATAATTTTCTATTTTTGTACTGTATTTTTCTGGTTTTGGAATTAGGATAATGCTGACCTTGTAAAATTAGTTTAGCAGTCTTCTCACATCTTGAATTTTATGAGTTAATTTGAGAAGGATAGGTATTAGTCTTCTTCAAATGTTTGGTAAAATTCACAAGTGAAGCCATGCAATCCAGGACTTTTATTTGTTTGGACTTTTTATGATTACTGCTTCAATTTCACTAGTTGTAATCTATCCACTCAGATTCCTGATTTTTCCTGATTCGGTTTTTGAAGATTGTATGTTATCTATTGGAATTTATCTATTTCTTCCAGGTTGTCCAATTTGTTGGCATATAGTTCATAATATTTTCTTATAATCCCTCACATTTTGGGGGGTTCAGTTGTTACTTCTCCTCTTTTATTTGTCATTTTTTATTTGGTTCCTCTCTCTTTTTTACTTGATGAGTCTGAAAATTTGTCAATCTTGTTTTACTTTTCAAAGAACAAGCTCTTGGCTATATTAATTTTTTGTATCTTTTAAAAAAATTTTATTTTATTTATTTCTGCTCTGATTTTTTTCTTCCTTCTATTCACATTGGGTTCTGTTTGCTATTCATTTTAAGTTTGTGTAAGTGTAAAATTAGACTTTATTTGATATCTTTCTTGTTTCTTTAGATAGCTCTGCCAGGCTATGAATTTCCTTTTTAGGACTGATTTTGCTGTGACACAGCTTTTGGGTTGCTGTCTTCTCATTTTCATTTGTTCCAAGATATCTTCTGCTTTCTTCTTTGATCTCAATATTGCCCATTCATTGTTTAGCCTTTATGTCTTTTTGTGTTTTTCAGTTTTTTGCTTGTGATCGATTTCTGGTTTCATACCATTATGGTCAGAGAAGATGCTTGATATGATATCAATCTTCTTAAATTTATTGAGACTTGTTCTGTGTCCTAACATGTGGTCTATCTTAGAAAATGTTCTATTAACTTGAAAATAATTTATATTTTGCTACTTTGGGGTTAAATGCTCTAAATATATCAATTAAATTCATCTTATACAGTATGTCATTTAATGCCACTGTTTCTTTGTTGATTTCCTGGAAGATTTTCCATTGACGTCAATGAGGTGTTAAAATGCCCTATTATCACTGTATTACTGCCAATCTCTTCCTTTCTGTCTATCAGAATGCTTTATATATTTAGGTGTTCCAATGTTGGGTGCATAGTATTTAGAAGGGTTATGTCCTCTTGTTGGATTGCTCCCTTTATCATTATGTAGTGCCTTTCCTTGTCTCTTACCATAGTCTTTCCTTTAAAGTCTATTTTTGTCAGATAAAACTATTGCTAACCCAGCTTTTTTTCCCATTTGTGTGAAATATTTTTTGCCATCCCTTTACTTTTACTCTATGCGTATCTTTCATTCTGAGGTGGGTCTCATATAGACAGCAAATATGTTGGTCTTGTTTTCTTATCCATTCAGCTACCCTATGTATTTTGATTGGTATATTTAAGTTATTTACATTTAAAATGATTATTAATAATAAGGATTTATTGGCATTTTTTGTTTACAGTATGTTCCTCTGATTATTCCTCTTCTCCTTCTCCTCCCCCTCCCTTCCCCCTCCTTCCCATCCTCCTCTTTCTTTCTTTTTCTTTCTTTCTTCTTCTTCCTTCTTCTTCTTCTTCTTCTTCTTCTTCTTCTTCTTCTTCTTCTTCCTTCTTTCTTCTTTCTTCTTTCTTCTCCTTCTCCTTCTCCTTCTTCTCCTTCAAACAGACCTTTTAACATACCTCACAATACTGGTTTAGTGGTAACAAACTCCTTTAGCTTTTTTTTTTAATCTGGGAAGTTATTTCTTTTTTAGTGTTTCACATTTATTTATTTTTGATTTTTTAAAATAAAACATATTTTACTGATTATGCTATCATAGTCATCCCATTTTTTTCTCCCCTATTATCCTCCACCCTGTACACCCCATCCCACCATCATTCCTCCACCTTAGTTCATGTCCATGGGTCATACATGTAAGTTCTTTGGCTTTTCCATTTCCCATACTATTCTTACCCACCCATCTATTTTGTACATACCAATTATGCTTTTTATTCCATGTGCCATTCTCCCATTCTCCTCGCACCTCCTCCCCACTGATAACCCTCCACGTGATCTCCATTACTGCGAATCTGTTCTTGATCTAATTGTTTGCTTAGTTTTTATTTTTAGGTTCAGTTGTAATAGTTGTGAGTTTGTTGTCATTTAATTGTTCATAGTTTTTTTTTCTGTATTTTTTAATCGTTGTTCAAGTATAGTTGTCTCCATTTACCCCCAACATTCCACCACACCCCAGCCATCCCCACCTCCCACCCATGATCCTACCTCCCTTTGGCTTTGTTCATGTGTCCTTTATACATGTGCCTTGACAACCATTCACCCCCCCATCATTCCTTCCCACCTCCCCTCTGGTTACTGTCAGTTTGTACTTAACTTCAATGTGATTATATTTTGCTTGCTTTTTTGTTTTACTGATTAGGTTCCACTTATAGGTGAGATCATATGGTATTTGTCTTTTATCACCTGGCTTATTACACTGTTCATAGTTTTTGACATTCTTTTTCTTAGATAAGTCACTTTAACAGTTCATATAATATGGGCTTAGTGATGATGAAATCTCCTTTAACTTGACCTTATCTGGAAAGTACTTTATCTGCCCTTCCATTCTAAATAATAGCTTTGCTGGACAGAATAATCTGGACATTGGTCCTTGCCTTTCATGACTGAATACTTCTTTCCAGCCCCTTCTTGCCTACAAGCTTTCTTTTGATAAATCAGCTGATATTCTTATGGGAAGTCCTTTGTAGGTAGCTGTCTCCTTTTCTCTTGCTGCTCTTAAGACTCTAGCTGCATCTTTAATCTTGGGTATTATATGGAAAGTTCTTCATTTCTCCTTAAATTTTAAATTACAGCCTTGCAAGGTAGGTATAGTAGTCTTGATTGTAGGTCCTTGCTTTTCATCACTTTGAATATTTCATGCCAATCCCTTCTGGCCCAAAATGTTTTTGTTGGAAAATCATCTGACAGTCTTATGCAAGCTCCCTAAAATATTTTAAATGCTGTTATCCAACTGCCTTTCCCCCTCACTGATCTCCTATCCAACAACTTTAAATTGGGCAGCAGGAAATGTTTTAGTGAACATATTATGTGTGTAATTTCACAAGCCTCATAGCTGGAGTTCCAGTACAGGAGCAGCAGAGTGAAAGACATCAGAGACATACAGGGAGGAACTGAATTGTCTGGCACCAGAGTGAGAGCTGAGGGGCAGCTTTCTCACAGACAGGAGTACTGGCAGAGGCCTCTATTCCTTTTCTGAGACTTTCCCCCCTGCAGAGCTACAGAGCCAGTAGGCAGGAGACTCCATCAACCTGGCTCACACTGTGCCTGAGCCTGGTGATTCTCTGATGCCTGCCCCCATACAACTTTTGGCCCCACCCAAATTATTTCCTATGGGGGAGCTTTGTCCAGCAGAGCCCTCCTGGCCATCATGGATGAGAATAATTCTACCAAGACATGATCTTCTTGGGGAGGAAAGGTAGTCAATCTCTTAAAGGAGAAAGGCCTTGAGCCTGTTCTTCAATGGGCTTTAATCGGGTTTAATTTGCACAGGAATACATTGTGTAAAGCTCATCAGTCTTTGTCAGGCAGTAACGATCAAACAATTGATAACATTCAAAGAACTATGAGGGCTTATTCTGAGTCAGGGTCAGATAGCCAAAGAGACATAAAACTTTGGGAAACAAAGTCATTTTATACTTATCATTTAAATTGAGCGAATTCTTAGCAAAGCAGGTTTCACAGGATTTTATGCATTCTTTCTTAGGCCTGATTGTCCCAGAGAACCACCTGTTCCTGCCCAGGGCTGCATTGTTTCAGGCTTAAATCAGGCAGGGGAAGTAAGGCAGCCAAGAGATTAGGAGAATTCTTAAAGACAGAAGGAGGATGCAGGCTATGTTAAAGCCTAGGGGTGAGGGTCCATCACCTCCTTTTTCTATACTCCCCTAAATTCTTTCCTGATGGCCCCATCATGACTGTGCCTGTCTTTGGTCATCCCTCCCTTGAGAAATCTTACCCATCCTTGGAAAACCAGTCATCTGCCTGGGGCCAAGTAGGGTGAAGTGAAGGGGTCAGAGGCAGTGCTCCTGCCAGGAAGATAAGTTTTGTCTCCTTGGTGGCTTATATTCTCAAGGTCATTTTACTCAGCCTTAGCCATGGCGGGGGTTACAGCTTCTGAAACCAGCAGGGAGGTTCCCAACAGTTTCTAGTGACTTTTCCATATAAATGCCTAGTCTTGGTCCATGATTCAGATTTTTCTACAGTCTCTAAAACAAGCAGCATCTGGGTTCAATGACCCTGTACCTCTTGATAAGTTGCCCCAGACACAGCACTAGCAGCTGCCAACCTTGGTTCACTGCTTGGCCACTTCACAGTTAGGCACTTCCAAGCCTTGCACATGTAGCATCCATCTGCAGATAACTTTGTAGCTTATGTTCTGTGACCCTGGGCAGAGCACAGGAAATGGCTAACCTTGGATGTGCCAACAGCAATCAAAGCTTAAATACAACAGGGGGTTGTACACAGCCTACACAGTGGGTGCACGTCAACTACCCAGCTTGGGTGTTTGGGGAGGCTCCACTACTGGACTCTATAGGACATTGACTACATTAGGCCACTTTACCAAGCTGCAGAGATGTAGCAACCTCTACCCAGTATATAAAAACAAACACAGGGTGTCTGGCAAAATTAGGAGACAAACATGGCCCAAGTGAAAGAACAGATCAAAACTCCAGAAAAATAACTAAACAAAATGGAGTAAAGCAAGCAACTAGATGCAGAGTTCAAAACACTGGTTATAAGGATGCTCAAGGAACTTAGTGAAGACTTCAACAGCATTGAAAAAAACAACAGAATGAAGGAAACACTAATGGAAATAAAGAACAATTTACAGGGAATCAGCATTGGAGTGGGTGAAGCCAAGAGTCAAATCAGTGTTTTGGAATATAAGAAAGCAAGAAATGGTCTCAAAGTGGATCCAAGATGGCAGAAGAGTAAGTAGAGGCTACACTAACCTCCTGCCAGGATCAATCTGTAATTACAACTAAATTGTAGAGAAATCATCTGGAATAACTAACTGAACAAGAGCTGGAGAGAAGCCTTATAAACACAGACAGAAGAATCTCCTTTACCACAATGTGACTGGTACAGAATGCAGAGGAGATGTGACAGGGTTGGCTGGACTACCAGTGGTGGTGACTGGAGTGATAGAGAGAAATTTCAGTAACTGAGGGTTCCATCTTAGAAGTATGGGGCCTAAACCCAAGCTGGTCTCCCTAGCCTACAGCACAAGAGCCAGAAAGAAACCCAGCTAACATCCAGCTGTGAAATGCTGTTGGGTTTTGATTTCCCTGAAAGAGATGACTGGAGCCACAGAGAGCCTCTTGAAGGCCAACACACAAAATTTCATTTGCAGCCACTTACCCTGGGCTCCAGCAAAGAGTGGGTAGAGCAGACTAGAGATGCTTGAGGAGACTTTGGGGTCAGTGGCTCTGGGGAGAGAACTGAGGGAGCAGCCACCAGGATTCTTGTGCTGAGTCATTCCTCATATTGAAGGAGCCATCTTGCTCAAGCTGAATAGCCCCCTTCCAGTGTCATCAGCCTGAGGGAAAGCAATAGCCCCACCTACAGGAATTACTCTACTCATCTTCCAATGCATAAGGCTGTCTGCTGATTACAGACTGACTATATGAACAACTGAAAGAGACAGCCACAGACTATGTATAGCTGGTAGTCTCGAACAGGGTGTCTAAGGTCAGATTGGGTTACCATCTGACATCACCAGGGGAGGATCCAGAAAGACAAGACAGTGATAAAAACTAGATACTAGTGAGATGAATTCCATCACAGTCTTCCTCATGATTTGCTTTATCTCATCTCCTGCATAGCATTTTATTTATTTTTTTGAAGATTTTGAAATCATTTATTATTTTCCATTGCTTTCATGTTTCATTTGCTCTATTTCACTCTTAATATATTTTTCAACTAATACAATTCTATTAATTATTTACTTATTTTAAAATAAATAATTGGAGTAATAATTCTTAACTTTAAAGAAGGTATCATTTCATTAGAAATATATTTCTGGTTAAGAAGTCTTAAGTTTTATCAATGACATTCTTCTAGTATTTGATTGAGAAAATTTGAAATTCCTCTTTCAGTTGTGAGGGGGTCATTTGAATTCCAACAGTGAATTCTATATGCAATTATCCTTCAATAACTAGTTTCTAAGAAAAATAAAACCTTTTCCACACTTAAATTACAGACATATTTGAAGTTGTAACTTCATTTTGCTTGTATTTTTGTCATACAAATACATGTAATTTTAAAATATCCAAATATATCTAGTTTTTTTCTTTATGGTTTTTGACATTCCCATTATATGTAGGAAACTCCCACCCCATATTTCTACAAATAGCCCTTTACATTTTCTTCCAATATTTTTCTTATAAAAAATAAAGGTAGGAATCTAATTCTGCTTCCTTCTGAATAGATAATCCATCATATCAACACTTTATTAAGTTAACCACTTATTCCCATTGTTAGATTAAAATTCCCTACGTACTGATCTTCCTGTGGGTGCTCAACCATATATGACTAATATATGTATATAGTTCTGTGCCAGTATCATACACTTTTGACTTTATTGTTATCTTACTATTCAGAAGTCTCCTGCTTATGCTTCTTAATTGCTCCTTCACTATTCATACATTTTTGGCTATACTTAGAGATTCGTATAAATTCCAGAATTGTTTTTTTAATTTCCTAGTTTAATTCTCAAATATTCCTGTTGCTACCATTCTAAAACCTGACTTCAACAACACTGATCATTTAAAGCTACAAGATTTAAAGCTCCTCATTTTTTTTATTGTTGTTCAAGTACAACTGTCTCCATTTTCTCTCTTCCACTCCTCCCACACCAGCCATCTCCACTTCCCACCATTGTCCTTACCCCTCCTTTGGCTTTGTGTCTGTGCCCTTTATAGATGTTCCTGCAAACACTTCCCCCACTTTTTTTTAGCATTTTAACGTTCATTTCATGTCCTTCAAGTTTGTGCATATTAAGTCACTAGTTTTTATAATATAGTTTATTTCAAATCTCATATTTGGCTCCTCCCTTCTCTTAACACAATTTATCTTCTTCGTTCCTCTTCTTATTTTCATTTTAAATTCTTTTTTGTCTCTTGTTACAACTTTTTCCCATTCTATATTTACCATTTCTCCCCCTTCCAGCCTCAGAAAACCATTTTTCTTGTCATTAGTCATCTGACATTCTTTTTCCCATTCTTAAAATACTTTTATTGTCTCCTTGCCTTTATCAGTCTTTGCTCATTGATTGCAGATATGGTAGTTGTTGTATTCCTTCAATTTTATTTCTAGATTATCACTATTTCTGTATTTCAAATCTCAAATTTTACCATTCCCACTCTCCTACTCTATTTTGCCTTCAGCCTGCCCTTTCATTTTTTAAAAAAATTTAATTTTGGAGAAGGAAGATGGTGGTGCAGTAGGAGGGAGCAGATTCTACTTCCCCCTACACAAGGGAGAAAAACCTGGTCAATCTACGGGGGATCAGAGCAAACAGCCAGCAGAAACACAGCGTATTTGAAAACAGGAGATCGAAAATTGTAGCAGACATTGAAAAACTAGACCACAAGGAGAGTACTTCAGAACAATAAGAGGCCAGGGATCAGCGTGGTGACCAGGGTGGCTGAGGCCCCTGCCTTGCACTTGCCAGGCTTGCCACAGGGCTCTAGGGAGGGGGGTGGGTCAACCGCTCCCTCCCCAGCCAAACAACATTTCAGCAGTACCGGGATAAACCTGGTTGCTTGAAGTATCACAGAGAGGAATTAAGGTCTCAGTGGCTAACACGCTAGGGACATGAACACCCACCCATAGCCCTGGAAGGACTGCACGCCAGGGCTTGCATGACCGGAGGCTCTGGCCCACCATCGGAGATGGCTGTGTGTTGGATCATTCCCAACCATGACTGTAGATAGCTGCAAGACCATAGGCGCCTGCACGTGACTGGGGTAGGTGAGCTCACACCCATAAACTCGGGAAAGTGCGTGCTCCACAGGAGGCTCAGAACACACACCTTAGGCCCTGGGTGGAGAGGCACCAGGCTAGGTCTGAGGAGAGTGCACTGCTAGCCCTGGGGAGAGTAGCCCAAAGATAACTGAGTGCTGAACAAGGAGAAAAGTGATACCATCACCCCTAGGACTCTGCTGCCAGCAACACCAGAAAAACCAGCTTGGCAAGTCTGAAAACAGCAAGGAATTTCTTTTTTCTTTTTTTTTAATTTTTCTAAAATATTTTTATTATCTTTTTGTTATTTTTATCTTTTTTTTTACCTCTCAACTCCTTTTGCTTCTCGTTACTTCTCTCTTGTTTTGTTCCTTCTTCCTTCCTTTCTGATTTTATATCTTCTTCCTTCCTCTTTTTTCATTTCTTTCTTCCATTTTCATTTTTTTCTTCCTCTTTTCTCTATTTAAATACCCACGAGTGAGATAAAAAAGAAGAAAAGAGAGGGCAAAGAGAGGGCAATTCAACAGCTGAGACAATGGAAGCTGTGAACACCAGGAGAACCAATGGAGACTACACCACTGAATCTCACAGGTATTCTACCACAGAGGTTCACACCATAAACCCAGGGAGCCAGACAAATCAATTTAAGAAGCTGAGACTAACAAGAAGAGTCTCACAAACAGTGGGAAGACAAAGGAACAATCTCCAAATGACAGGAAAGGAGGAAGCCCCAGGAAGAATGCTAAATGAAATGGAGGCAACTCAAGTATCAGATATTGAGTTCAAAGCAATGGTTGTCAGGAAGCTCCATGAGCTCTCAATGAACAACCAGAAACTACAGGGAAGCTACGATGAACTCACTGCAAACTATATCAACATGAAAAAGGAAAAAGAAACTATCAACAAGGGCAAAGAGGAAATGAAGAATAAAGTTTCTGAACTGAAGAACACAGTGGAAGGAATAAAAAACAGAATCAATGAAGCAAAAGATTGGATCAGTGAGTTGGAGAACAAAGTAGGGGAAAAACACCCAGAAAGAGTACGAAAAGGAAAACAGGCACATTAAGAGGGATTAAGAGAAATGCAAGACAATATGAAACGTAATAATGTCTGTATAATAGGGATTCCAGAAGGATAAGAAGAAGAGTAAGGGATAGAAAATCTATTCAAAAAAGTAATGACAGAATATTTCCCTAACTTGATGACAGACAAAGTCATACAAATTCAGGAAATACAGAGAGTCCCAATCAAGAGGAACCCAAAGAGGCCCACTTCAAGACACATCATAATTAAAATGACAAAATTCCAAGACAAAGAGAGAATCTTAAAGACAGCAAGGGAGAAAAAGGAAGTAACATACAAGGGAGCCCCAATAAGGTTAGCAGCTGATTTCTCAATGGAAACACTCCAAGCAAGAAGAGAATGGCAAGAAACATTCCAAGTAATGAGAACCAAAGGCCTACAACCAAGACTACTTTACCTAGCAAGGCTTTCAATACAGATATGGGCCAAATAAGGAGCTTCTCAAACAAAAGAAATCTAAAAGAATACACCTCTACAAAACCAGTTCTTCAAGAGATACTAAAGGGACTGCTTTAAGGAAAGGAAGGAAAGGGGGGGGGAACACAGGTACAAAAATTGCAAAGAATAAGTACGTATCAATAATAACCTTAAACATAAATGTATTAAATGCTCCAATCAAACGGCATAGAATAGCTGAATGGATAAGAAAGCATGACTCACACATATGCTGCCTATAAGAGACCCACCTCAGGACAAAAGACATATACAGACTCAAAGTAATGGGATGGAAACAATTTTTCCAAGCAAATGGACAGGAAAAAAAAAAGCCAGGGTAGCAATAGTCATATCAGACAAAATAGACTTCAAAAAACGGCCATAAGAGAGACCCAGTTGGTCACTTCACAATACTCAAGGGAAGAATCCATCAAGAAGACATAACATTGTAAATATTTACGCACCCAACATAGGAGCACCTTAATACATAAAGAAAATCTTAGAGGACTTCAAGAAAGATATTGAAAGCAACACAATTATAGTAGGGGATTTTAAAACCCCACTGTCAAAAATGGACAGATCTTCTAAACAAAATATCAACAAAGATATTGTGGCATCGAACAACACTCTAGATGAAATGGACTTAACTGATATATATAGAGAGAGAGCCTTTCATCCCAAAGAAACTAAAAACACATTTTTCTTCAAATGCATGTGGAACACTTTCAAAGATAGACCACATGATAGGACACAAACAAGCCTCAACAAATTCAAGAAAATTGAAATCATACCAAGTATTTTCTCCAACCACAAGGGACTGAAACTACAAACCAACCCCAAGGGGAAAAACCCAAAACACTCAAAACCATGGAGATTGAATAGCATGCTGTTAAACTATGAATGGGTCAAGAATAAAATTAGGCAGGAAATCAAAAAGTTTCTGGCAACAAGTGAAAATGAACTCACAACAACACAAAACTTATAGGATACAGTGAAGGCAGTCCTCAGAGGGAAGTTCATAGTGATACAGGCCTACCTAAAAAAAAAATAGAAGCATTTCAAACAAACAACCTAACCCTACATCTACAAGAACTAGAGGAAAAACAACAAGGACAGCCCAGAGCAAGTAGAAGGAAGGAAATAACCAAGATCAGAGCAGAATTAAATGGCATAGAGACTAAAAGCACAATCCTAAGGATCAATGAATCCAGGAGCTGGTTCTTTGAAAACATAAACAAAATCAACAAGCCTTTAAACAGGCTTATGAAAAAAAAAAAAAGAGAGAGTACCCAAATAAATGGAATCAGGAATGAAAGAGGACAGATTACAACTGATACCACAGAAACACAAAGGATTGTAAGAAATTACTATGAAGAACTGTATGCCAAGAAATTTGAAAACCTATGTGAAATAGACAAGTTTCTAGAAAAATATAATCTTCCAAAACTCAATAAAGAAGAAGCAGAAAGCCTGAACAGCCCAATAACAGCAGATGAAATTGAAGCAGTAATTAAAAAACTCCCTACACACAGAAGCCCTGGGCCAGGGGTTTCACAGGAGAATTCTACAAAGCATTTAAGGAGGAGCTAAGCCCTATCCTTCACAGACTATACAAAAAAATCCAAAATGATGGAAGACTCATAAATTCTTTCTATGAAGCCAGCATCACCCTAATCCCAAAACCAGATAAAGATACAACAAAGAAAGAAAACTTCAGGGCAATATTGCTGATGAACATAGAGGCTAAAATTCCCAATGAAATATTGGCAAACTGTATCCAACAATACATTAGAAAGCTTATACACCATGACCAAGTGGGATTCATCCCTGGGATGCAAGGATGGTTCAACATTTGCAAATCAGTAAATGTAATACATCACATAAACAAAAGCAAAGACAAAAATCACATAATCATATCAATAGATACAGAAAGAGAATTTGATAAACTCAGCACCCCTTTATGATAAAAATACTCAGCAAAGTGGGAATAGAGGGAACATTCCTCAACATAATAAATGCCATATATGAGAGACCTACAGCTAACATCATACTCAACAGGCAAAAACTGAAATTTTTTCCACTAAGATCAGGAATAAGACAAGGTTGTCCACTTTCACCACTTCCATTCAATATAATATTGGAAGTCTTAGCCACAGCAATTAGAAAAGAAAAGCAAAAAAAGGCATTCAAATTGGAAAGGAGGAAATAAAGCTAGCATTGTTTGCAGATAACATGATAGTGTACATAGAAAATTCTATAGACTTGGCCAAAAAGCTGTTCGATCTAATAAATGAATTTGGCCAAAGAGCTGGATATAAAGTCAATATCAATAAATCAAAGGCATTTTTGTATACCAACAATGGAACAGCAGAAGCAGAAATCAAGAAAAAAATCCCATTCGATATAGCAAAAAGAAAAATAAAATACCTAGGAATAAACCTAATTAAGGAGGTAAAAGATCTACGTGCAGAAAACTACACAACACTGAAGAAAGAAATCAAGGAAGACACAAACAAATTGAAACATATACCATGTTCATTGACCGGAAGAATCAACATCATCAAAATGTCCATATTACCCAAAGCCATTTACAGATTCAGTACAATACCTATTAAAGTATCAATGACATATTTCACAGACATAGAACAAACACTTCAAAAATTTATACATAATCATAAACGTCCTCAAATAGCTGCAGCAATTTTGAGAAAGAAGAGCAAAGTAGGAGGGGTCACAATACCTGAAACCAAACTGTATTACAAAGCTACTGTAATCAAAACAGCCTGCTACTGGCACAAAAACAGGCACATGGACCAGTGGAATAGAACGGAGAGCCCAGAAATAAACCTAAGTCTCTACAGTCAAGTAATATTCCACAAAGGGGGCAACACCATAAAATGGATTAAAAGTAGCCTCTTCAACAAGTGGTGTTGGGAGAACTAGACAGCTATATGCAAAAAAATGAAACTTGGACACCAACTTACACTATACACAAAAATAAATTCAAGGTGGATACTAGATTTAAATATATGCCATGACACCATTAAAGTCCTAGAGGAGAACATAGGCAGAGAAATCTCAGATATTTCATGCAGTAACATTTTTACTGATATGTCACCCAAAGCAAGGGACATAAAGGAAAGAATAAACAAATGGGATCTCATCAAAATAAATAGCTTCTGCACAGCTAAAGAAATCAGTATTAAAATAAAAAAGAGAACCAACTGTGAGGGAAAACATAGCCGATGATAACTCAGACAAGGGATTAACTTCCAAAATACATAAAGAACTTACACAACTCCACTCTAAGAAGACAAGCAACGAATTAAAAAATGGGCAAAAGAGTTGAGCAGACACTTCTCCAAGGAGGACATACAGAGGATCCAGAGACACATGAAAAGATGCTCAGTATCAGAGAGATGAAAATTAAAGCCACAATGAGTTATTACTTCCCACCAGTCAGAATGGTCATCATAAACAAAGGAACAAACATCAAGTGTTGGATAGGTTGTGGAGAAAAGGGGACCCTAATGCACTGTTGGTGGGATTGCAGATTGGTACAACCACTATGGAAAGCAGTATGGAATTTTCTAAGAAAGCTAAAAATGGATCTAAGTTTTAACCCAGCAATTCCACTCCTTGGATTATATCCTTAGAACCTGGAAACACCAATTGAAAAGAACATATGTGCCCCAATTTTCATAGAAGCACAATTTAAAATAGCCAAGTATTGGAAGCAACCTAGGTGCCCATCAGTAAATGAATGGATCAAAAAACTATGGTATCATTACACAATGGAATTCTATGCAGCAGAAAGGAAGAAGGAGCTCCTACCCTTTCCAACAACATGGATGGAACTGAAGAGCATCATGCTAAGCAAAATGAGCTAGGTAGTGAAAGACAAATACCATATGATCTCACCTTTAACAGGAACCTAATCAACAAAACAAACAAACAAGCATAATATAACCAAAGACACTGAAATTGAGAACAGGCTGACAGTCTCCAGAGGGGAGAGGGGAGGGAATTTCAGGGGAAAGGCAGAAGGGTTTGCATGTACATATATAAAGGACACTTGGACAAAAACTAGGGGGGGTCGAAATGGAAGGGAGATGGGGTATGCTGTGGCAGTGGGCTGGGATGGGAGTAAAATACAGAAAACTGTACAGGAACAGCAATTAAAGTAAAATTAAAAAAAATGGATATCAGGGCAAAAAAAATTTAATTCCTCCCTGTCTTAAGCTGGTTTTCATTTCTTACTATTAGTATTCCTTCCTACTCTATCATGAAAATATCACTTCTTCTTTCCTTTAGACATCTCTTAAGCTTTTCTTTTTTTTCACCTCATTCTCATCCCACCTATATTAATCTTTGTGCATTTGTTTTTGGTATTGTTGTGGTGGATCTTTTTCTCTATTTTTGTTCCTATTTTTTTCTTTCTCCCTCTTTTTATTTTCTCTCACACTATATATATGTATATGTATATATTTAATTTTTTATTAAACCTAATATTATGTTTTTCCCTTCTCTTACTCTATTCTGCCTTCATCTCTCCATTTTTTATTTATGATGTAAATTTTACTTTTTCTCATGGACTTTTCCCTGTTTGCTACTCTTATTATTGCTTCACCCTCTACACTCTCAAAATAATTTTTTCTCTTAGTTAATCCTCTCATATTTGCTTTATCATTCTTATAATAATCTTAAACTTTTACACCTTTATTAACACTGGCTCACATGCTGTTGATAGTGCAAAGTAGGTAGGGCTTATTTTTGCAGGTGTGGGTTTGTTTCCTGGACATATGTTTGTTTTCTTGCAGCTCCTGTACAACAGCATAAAACAGGGGTGTCAAACTCATTTTCAATGGGGGCCACATCAGCCTTGAGGTTGCCTTCAAAGGGCTGAATGTAGAGTTCCTTGCACCTAGTTAAGGAGTAGTTACATTTATGCAGTCCTAAAATTACGTTTGACCCTTTGAAGGCAACTGCGAGGCTGATGTCACACCCGGTGAAAATGAGTTTGACACTCCTGACATACAAGATGTAGTAGGTGCAATTACTTTCAGTCAGTCATCTGGTGAAAAGGACCAATCAAATAATGACTCAACAACAATCAAAATCCAATTTCAATCAGAGAGCCCACATAAATGGCATAAAGTGCATCCCAAGAGCATGAAGTTATAAAGACCAAAAGAGACTGAACCACTGAATCTAATAGGTCTCCTACCACAGAAATTTATACCTTGAACACAGGGAGTCAAGGCAGATTAATCTAAGAAGCAGAAACAAACAAGAAGTGTCACCTAAAATGGGGAGACAAAGAAATAATCCTGAATCAAAAGGAAAGGAGGAACCCCCAGAAAGAATGCTAAATGGTAAGTCCAGGAAGCACAGAGTCCCAATCAAGAAGAATCCAAAGAAGCCCACTTCAAGACACATCATAATGAAAGTGAAAAAAAAAAACTTAAACAAAGAGAGTTGTAAAGGCAGTAAAAGAGACACAGCTAATAACATACAAGGGAGCTCTAATAAGACTATTTGCTGATTTGTCAACAGAAACATTACAAGCCAGAAGGGAATGGCAAGAAAGACTCCAAGTAATGAAAAGCAAGGACTTGCTATCAAGACTACTCTACACATCAGAATGAAGAAACAAGAATTAAAAAAAAAAATCTGGAGAGGCTTAGGAACCTCCATGAAAACTTTAACATTCCAACATATCAGTCATAGGGGTGCTTGAAGGAGAAGAGGAAGAGCAAGAAATTAAAAACTTATTTGAAAACATAAGGAGAACTTCCTTAATGTGGCAAAACAAATAGACTTCCAAGAAGTCCAGGAAGCTAAGAGACTCCCAAAAAAGTTGGGCCCAAGGAAACACACACCAAGGCACCTCATAACTCAAGGTTAAATATAAGGATAGAATCTTAAAAGCAGCTAGAGTAATGTAGACAGTTACCTACAAAGGACTTCCCATAAGACTATCAGCTGATTTCTCAAAAGAAACCTTGCAGACAAGATGGGGTTGGAAAGAAGTATTCAAAGTTATGGAAGGCAAGGACCTACCTCCAAGATTATTCCATCCAGCAAAGCTATCATTTAGAATGGAAAGGCAGATAAAGTACTTCCCAGACAAGGTCAAGATAAAGGAGTTCATCATTACCAGCCATTATTATGTGAAATTTTAAAGGGACTTATCCATGAAAAAGAAGATAAAAGTAAGAACAGTAAAATGACAACAATCTCACCACAACTGAAACTAAAATAAAAAATAAAAATGAACTAGCAAACAACTAGAACAGGAAGAGATTCACAGAAATAGAGATCATATGGAGGGTTATCAGTGGTGAAAGGGTGGGAGAGAAAGGGGGAAAAGGTACAAGGAACCAGAAGCATAAATGGTAGGCACAAAATTGACAGGGGTGTTTATAATACTATGAGAAATGGAGAAGCTATGGACATGAACTATGGTTGGGGAATGAAGGTGGGAGGGGGTGTACAGGGCAGAGGTAAATAAAAGGGAGAAAAAATGGGACAACTGTAATAGCATAATGAATAAAATATATTTTAAGTAATAAAATATATTTGTAGAAAAAGACTACTGTACCTAGCATGGATCTCATTTAAAATGGAAGGTAAAGTAAGAGATTTCCCAGAAAAAAAAGGCTAAAATAATACATCTACACCAAACCAGCATTGCAAAAGATGCTGAAGGGATTGCTTTAAGAAGGGAAAGAAAAACAGAGAGAGAGGAACACAGGTACAAGGAAAGAAAATAGCAATGATTAAGTACCTATCAACAGTAACCTTAAATGTAAATGGATGAAATGCTCCAATCAAAAGACATAGCATAGCTGATTGGATAAGAAAACATGATCTACATAAATGCTGTCTACAATAGACCCACTACAGAAAAAAAGATTTACACTGAAAATAGATCTAGACTAAAACTGAAGGGATAGAAAAAAATGTTCCAAGCAAAAAGGACATGAAAATAAATCTGAGGTATTAAAACTTATATCAGACAAGATAGATTTTAAAACAAAGGCCATAATAAGAGACAAAGAAAGATGCTACATAATATTTAAGGGAATAATCCATCAAGAAAATATAACCCTTGTAAATATATATTCTTCCAAAGTAGAAGCACACAAATATATGAGGAAAATCTTGGAGAATTTAAAAAAGATATCAAGAGCAACACATTTATTATAGGGGATTTTAACACCCCATTGATAACAAAGGATAGCTCTTCCAAAAAGAATCAACAAGGACATTGTATCACTGAACAAACCATTAATCAAATGGACTTAACTGATATATACAGAAACTTTCACACCAAAGAAGCAAAGTATATATTCTTTTCAAATGCACATGGAACATTTTGAGAGATAAATCATATGATGGGACACAAAACAAGCCTTAACAAATTCAAGAAAATTGAAATCATATCAAACATTTTCTCAGATCATGATGGTTTGAAACTAGAAACCAACCTCAAGGAAAAAGGTCAAAAGCCTTCAAATTCATGGAGACTAAATACCATGCTATTAAATAGTGAATGGGTTAACAATGAGATCAAGGAAGAAATCAAAAAGATTCTGGAAACAAATGAAAATGAACACACACACACAAAGACAAAACCTACAGGAAACAGCAAAGATAGTCCTGAAAAATGGCACTCTTAAAATGCAGGCCCATGTAAAAATGATAGAAAATTTTCAAATAAATGACCTAACCCTACATCTATAAGAACTGGAGGAACAACAACAACAAAGCCCAGAGCAAATAGAAGGGAGGAAATAAGATCAGAGCAGAATTTAATAACATAGAAAATAAAAAAGCAATTCAAAGGGTCAATATACCAGGAGCTGGTATGAACCAGGAGCTGGTTCTTTGAAAGGATAAACAAAATCGACAAGCCATTAACTAGACTCATCAGGAAAACAAGAGAGAGGACATAAATAAATAAAATGAGAAAGGAAAGAGGAGAAATTACAGCCAATATCACAGATATACAGAGCATTGTGAAAAATTACTACAACAACTATATTCCAAGAAATTGACAACTTGGATGAAATAAAAATTTTCTAGAAACATATGATCCTCCAAAACTGAATTAAGAAGAATCAGAAAGCCTTAATAGACTAATAACAATGAGTGAAATTGAAACAGAAATTTAAAAACTCCAGGCACACAAAGGACCTGGAATGGATGGCTTCACAGGCAAATTTTACTAGACATTTCGGGAAGAGCTAACTGCTGTACTTCTTAGACTATTCCAAAATAGTCAAGAGGAAGGAAGACCCCAAACTTTTTTTATGAAGCCTGTATTATCCAAATTTCAAAACCAGGTAAAGATACAACAGAGAAAGAAAACTACAGGCCAGTATCATCAATGAACATAGATGATAAAATCCTTAACAAATATTGGCAAATCAGATCCAACAATATATTAAAAAGATCATACACTATGTTCAAATGGGATTCATACAAGAGATGCAAGAATGGTATAGTATCTGCAAGTCAATAAATATAATACACCACATAAACAAAATAAAATAAAAAATATCATGATCCTATCAATAGACACTGAAAAAGCATTTGATCAAGTACAGCATGCATTTATGATAAAAACTCTCCACAATATGGGAATTGAGGGAGCATACCTCAATGTAATAAATGCCATATAAAAGAAACATACAGCCACTATTATACTCAATAGGAAAAAACTAAATTTATCCCCTTAAGATCAGGAACAAGACAAGGGTGTTCATTTTCATCACTGGTATTCAACATAGTACTAGAAGTTCTATCCACAATGATCAGAAAAGAAAAAAAAAATAAATGCCATCCAAATTGGATAGAAGAAAGTAAAACTGTCATTGTTTGCAGATGGCATGATAGTGTAAATAGAAAACCCTATAGTCTCCACCATAAGACTACTGGATCTAATAAATGAATTTGGAAAAATAGCAGGATGTAAAGTCAATATTCAAAAGTTGATGACATTTTTGTACATCAACAACAAAATATCAAGAAGAAAAACTAGAAAAAAATGCATTTACTACAGCAACAAGAAAAATAATATACTAAGGAGTAAATTTAACCAAGGAGGTTAAAGACCTGTACTCAGAAAACTGCACAACACTGAAGAAAGAAATTAAGGTGGGTACAAGCTAATGAAACATATACCATATTTGTGGATTAGAATAATTAACATCATTGAAATGTCCATACTACCTAAAGCAATCTATAGATTCAATGTAATACTTATTAAAATACCAATGACACATTCCACAGATTTAGAACATATATTTCAGAAATGTATATGGAACCAAAAACAACTCCAAATAGCCTCAGCAATCTTGAGAAAGAAGAACAAAATAAGAGGGATCACAAAACTTGATAAACTATATTACGAGGCAATTCTAATCAAAGCAGTTTGGTGCTGGCATAAAAACAGACACATAGATCAATGGAACAGAATAGAGAACCCAGAAATAAACCCATGTCTCTATGGTGAATTATTATTTTCCAAACAGTGAAGGGGCATAAATGGAGTAAAAATAGTCTCTTCAACAAATGGTATTGGGAGATCTGGGCAGGTACATGCAAAAAAATAAAATGACCACCAGCTTACACCATGCACCAGCATATACTGAAATGGATAAAATACTTAAGTATAAGCTGTGATACCATAAAAGTCCTAGGGTAAAACATAGGCATAAAAATTTCAGATATCCCATACAGCAGTTTTTGTGGATATATCCTCTAGGGAAAGGGAAATAAAGAATAAACAAATGGAACTACATCAAACTGAAAAGCTTCTGCATGGCTAAAGAAAGCATCATCAAAATGGAAAGGTAACCAACAATGCGGGAAAGCATATTTGCCAATTCCTCAGACAAGGGTTTGGTCTCCAAAATATAAAAAGTACTGACATGACTCAATACAAGGAAGGCAAACAATCCAATTAAACAATGGGCAAAAGACCTGAACAGGCACTTCTCCAAGGAGGATATAGAGAGGGTGCACAGGCATATGAATGGATCCTCAACATCACTAGCCATCAGAGAGATGAAAATGAAAACCACAATGGGATATGTTGTCACACCAGTCAGAATGGCCATCATAAACAAATCAACAAATAACAAGTGCTGGTGAGGTTGTAAAGAAAAGGGAACCTTAGCACACTGTTGGTGGAAAGGTAGACTGGTGCATCCACTGTGGAAAACAATATGAAACTTGCTCAAAAATTAAAAATGGAACTGTCTTTTGACCCTGCTATTCCACTGCTGGGATTATACCTTATGAATCCTGAAACACCAATTTAGAAGCACCTATTCAGCCCCATGTTCATAGCAGCATTATTTACAATAGCCAACTGCTGGAAACAGTGTAAATGCCAATCAGGAAATGATTGGATCAGAAAACTGTGGTACATTTACACAATGGAACGCTACACAGCAGAAAGAAAGAAGGAATTCCTACCTTTTGCGACATCAGGGAAAGAACTGGAGAGTATTATGCTTAGTGAAATGATCAGGTGGCAAAAGACAAATACCATACATTCTCATCTGTAAGTGGAACCTAATGAACAAAGCAGACAAATGAGCAAAATAGAAGCAGAGGCATGGAAACAAGGAAAAGACTTATAGTGACTGTGGGAAGGGGTGAGGTGGGTAAGGAGGAAAGAAGTGGAAGGGTCTAGGCAAGGAACAGGTATAAATGACCCATGGGCATGGACAACAGTTTGAGGATTGACTGTGAGCTAGGTGTGGGTGGCAAAGTGAAGAGCAATGGGGGATAATTAGGACAACAATAACAGAACAACAATAAAGGGGGGGGGGATTAAGAAACACCCAATCAAAACAGCAAGAAGAAAAAGAATCCAAAAACATGAGGAAAGTGAGGATAGCCTATGGGGTAACTTTAAGCATACCAACATTTGTATTATGGTGGTACCTGAAAGAGAAGAGAGAGAGCAAGAATTGGAAACTTATTTGAAAAATAATGGAAAAAAAAACTTTCTTTAACTTTGTGGGAAAAAAAGACATAGTCCAAGAAGAACAGAGAGCCCCAAACAAGATGAATCCCAAGAGGCCTACCCCAAGACATATGATTAACAGGCCAAAGGTTAAAGAAAAAGAGAAAAACTTAAAAGCAGCAAGAAAAAAGCAGTTAGTTGCCTACTAGAGAGCCCCCATAAAACTGTCAGCCTTTGCAGGCTAGAAGGAATTATCAGAAATATTCAAAGTGATGAAAAGTAAGGACCTACAACCAAGATTACTTTACTCAGCAAAAATATTTAGAATCAAAGGATAGATAAAGAGCTTCCTAGACAAGAAAAAATAAATACTTCATTACCAGGCCAGCATTATACGAAATGTTAAAGGATCTTCTCTAAGAAGAAGATAAAAAATAGGAACAACAAAATGGCAGCAAATACATATCAATCAATAATTGAATCTAAAAAAAAAAAACAAAATAAACCAACAAGCAGAACAGAAACATAGATACAGACAACATTTTGTTGGTTGCTACATGGGAGGGGTTCAGGGGGATGGGTGAAAAAGGTGAAGGAATTAGGAAATAAAGTTGGTAGTTACAGTATAATCATGGGATGTAAAACACAGCATAGGCAATAGAGTAGCCAAAGAACACATACATGACCCATATATACACAAACAATGGTATGAGGATTGCCTGAGGGAGCTGAGGGTGGGGTTGACTGGAGGGCAGCAAATGGGGAAAAACTGGAAAAACTGCAATAGCATAATCAATAAAATATAATTTAAAAAAACATGAGAGAAATAGCAACTGTTGCTATGCCTTATATCTTTATTGAAAGACAATTTCTAGACCTAACCCCACTAAATATTTTAACCTCAGTCAAATTTTATCATACTTACATAAAAAATTCATTTTCTTCCAATTCTTTCAAAGAGGTATTCAGTTTACATTATAATTTACATTCCTGAATATAATATTATTGTTTTAGTAAAAGCATTATATGCAATGCATTTAGATTGTTGTGTTCTCTGAATTGCATGTGTATATTTCAAAAAGATGACAAATTTTCTCTCACTTATATATCAAAACTTCATAATGCCTATGGAGATTTTTCCATATACTTAATTGCATTTTTTTCTTTAAATATCAAATCCAGCTTTTTCAAAGGAAGGACAACATGTCCATAGTTGCATTTATCATCTGCCTTCTCCATACCTCATTCCCTTTTCATGTGCCTATTTCGGTGAATGCCATGACTATTTTTCTTTCCCTGCCTGACTGAGTACATGGAATCCAATACCTCCTTAAAAAGTTCCAAAATGCACGTTCTTCTCTTTTTCCATAGTGTCCAGTTTAATGCCATAGATTCCTGTGATGGTTAATTTTGTATGTCAACTTGAATGGGCTAAGTGATCTCAGAAAAATGATAAAACATTATTTCTGAGTCTGAATGTTTCTGGAAGAGATTAGCATTCACTTCAGAAGAATTAGTGAAGAGATCAATGCTTACCAATCCATCGAAGGCTCAAACACAAGAAAAAAAAGTTGAAGGAAGGGCAAATTCTCACTCTCTTCTAGCATTGGGATGTCTATTTTCTTCTGTCTTCAACTGTTGGAGATCCTGTTTCTGAGGACTCCAGACTCTGGGACTTAAACCAGTGACATCCCGCCAGCCCTCCAACTTTGTCTCTTTAGAGTCCTCAGGTCCTCAGACTCAGTTTTTCTGGTTTCCCCGCTTGCTGGCAGCAGATGTGAGACCTCTCAGCCTCCAGAACATGGTGAATTATTCCTATAATAAATCTTCTCTTACTTAAATGCTTATATTCTATTGGTCCTGTTTCCCTGGAGAACTCTAACTAATATAGCTCTCAGTACTCATTCTTTCTTCTAGGTTTTGATCTTGCATTTCTTCCATTCATTCTCCAAACACAACCAGAAAGATCACCCATAAGAGCTGATGTTGATGTCAGTCTCCTGTTTGAAATCTTTTGATGTGGTTGTTGATTTTTCTTTTTATTCTTTTAGAAGCTAACTTTAAACTCCTTACATGGTTACAGGACTCTTCCAGATTAGCTTCCTTCTTTAACTTCACCCTTCACCTCCTGATGTCCATTACTCTAATCATAACAAGTTACCTTTATTTTTATGATGGGTTTTATTTCCTTTAGCTCATTGTTTCCTCTTCATAAACAAGAGTTCTCTGTTACTCTCCCTCTACCAAGAGTCACTTAGGTACTTGGATGTAATCTCCCATTATACTACATGGCCTTCATTTCATACTTTTTAAGGCAATTTTGTCTTTCATTCTTTAGCTTTTTTTCATATTCCTCCAATAGCAATTCATGACATAGCTTCATTGTTTAAATAATTTTTAAAAGTACTTACGGATTTAATAAAGTTTCTACTGAATATGAAATATAAAATGTACTAGATGACTATTCAATTCTGTCAAAAATGTAAAGATGCTCTGATTGTGGGGACATCAAAAAGGAACTAAAATTAGCTAAAGATATTTATATGTAACTAACAACAAAATCTTTCAAAATCTTAAAATATTTACACATTTTACTATTTTTTAAATTTTTTTCTCCTTGGCAAAATTGTTTCAATTTTTTATTAAACATAAAATGTAGCCACTGTTAACTTGACTATATGCGACAAATAGTAAAGCTAAAAAAGGACTTTGAGAAGTTATTCTTCTGCCTCTTGATAAGGCTTTACTTGAAACTTTCAAAAGATAAATCTGTTTACAAATAACCACTGGATGTATGTTTTAGGAACAATATAGCATGCACACTAATTATAATTGATATTTATATGAATGTAGAATGTAGGTACTTCAAAAATTTCATTTTGTCAGTAATACTGCTTAACATTACAAAATACTGCAATGCACTATATAGTAGACTTCTGAACAACTTCTTTTATATACTGAAATATTTATATATACATTCAGATAGCAAAGATAGAATATTGGTCACATTTTTCCACTTGAGAAACTTCAGTGTTTTTTTTTAAAGCAATATGATAAAAATCTCAGTTTTAACAAATAGTGTAGGTCTGTAGTTTATTCCTGGCTTTTTGGCTTTTCCTGTTTAGTTTTAAGCTTATTCAGTTATGTAAGCATTGCTTTTACTAAAAGGTCAGCCAAAAGTAAAGTTATATCTTGCTAGAGGTGAGATATAAACAATGTCTAATCTTGCCCTGCAATTTTTCTTAAATCTTCCACAGAGCTGGGTGAAACTGTGCCAGCATTCATAAAAGAAGATTATGTTTTAGAATCTGTATTGTATTTTTCAATAAATGGTCCAAGGTGTCTGCAAACAGGGATTATAATGGGTATTATATTTCAGGAAACCAGAAGGTATCAACCTGAGGAATTAAACAAAACATTCATGTTTGATGCTTATATAAACTGTAATTTAAAATAAAATGTGTGTAAATTTCCTTTTGTTTCATTTTCTTGTCAAAAGATAATACAGGATAAAATGAAAAAAAAAAATAAAAGACCAAAATGAAAGGAGATAAATAAAATCTAAACTTGACCTTTGCACTGAACAGTAAGGCCTTTTTGCAAATCATCAGTGTTAATAGTCAACAATGGTCCTGCATGCAATTAAAACATCTGGATGAAAAATACATGTTTAAAAATCTCATGATGTGTTTCAATGATGCACTGCAAAGTGGTGCAGTTCGAGGCATCTGAATACGAGGGGACACTACCATAGTCTTTCAATTTTGGGTGCAGTATGTATTCAAACATTAAATCATATTAAAATGACTGGATTCTACTGAAAAATTCTTGGTTTTAAAAATTATATTATATTTGTGTCATTATTAAAAGAGTTAGTGATCTTAAATGTTTTTTTTTTTTTAAATCTGCAGTAAAACTTCTATAAGAGCCTATAATCCTATAGTAACTTAAAAGGTATTTTCTCGTATTAGTCACATTTATTTCTGAAATTAAAAAAATGAGAATTGTTTCCTCTTTTTCAAATGTAACCTAGACCTTGAGCAGGAAAAAAAAAGTACAGTCTAGGATCTTTTCTAAGTGTTACTTTCATTGTTTTCTTTCTAAAAGAGTTGTATTTTTCAACTAGACCAGGTCACATTAGGGGCTAGGATTAATGCCTTGAGGAAAGACTAATCTTCCTCTTTGAATTTTCTATTTAATGGGCATATTACATTATATTAGTTTTAGGTTTTCAATATAATGATTTGATGCTTGTATATATTATGAAATAATCATCACAATAAGTTGTTAACATCCATCCAAGTTATTTTTATTCAATTAAAGCTTGAGAAGCAAGGCTTAGAAAAATGTATCTCACCCAGGCTTGTAAATAGGAGCACATGTGGAGTTTTAAAAAAATGATCATCACCTGTGACCCCCAGTTTCTGTCAATTGGTTTGGGTGGGAAAATCAAGGTTGTTTTAATTAAGTGCTCCAACTGATTGTAAGGTGAAGTCAGGGTTCAGTATGAGGACTCCCTAGTATATTTATAAACTAAGTTCAGAATTTGTCCATGAAGAGTAACAGTATCTGCTCTAGGTGGGTTTGGCTGGGAAGGTCAGTGCAGTTCAGATTATGCAGTAGAATTTTGAGGCATCTAAGGTTCTCACTAAAGTGCCCCAAAGAAGGGAAGGAGAAACTCAAAGTTAGGTCTCATTGTAGGCATTTACTGTTTCTGAATCTCTCTTGAGACAAAGGATAGGGAAGGGTGAACTTTGTGCATTTCAAGTCCCTTCTGCCTGTGGGTGTGGTGGTAGCACTTGAAGGACCTATGCTGAAACTAATAAGATATACTTTTCAGATACTTATATGCTTTTTCCACATAATCTCGCCTGAGGAAAAATCTCAGTGAGGAATGAGAAAGACATAGCAGGCTCACAGGTAAGTTTTATATCTTGGATCAGGGCTGTGTCCTCTTTTCCTCTTGAAATGCCATGGTTTTAGAATGTGCAAACATTTACTTCCATATCTCTGGTGTACCTGCTTAACAAGTTTGATTTCACATTTTCCCGCTTCTTTCCTGTGTCTCTCTGTAGACATTTCTTTCCTATATGCCAGAGCTTTCTATTTTCATCAGATTTCTGATATGTGTTGAACAATTTGCACAAGTAATTAATGACCGGCAACTACCTAAAATGTACCCTTTGTGACATATTATCTGGGAGGGTGTTAATACTCAAACTCTGATGTGGCATAATGTGGGGTCCTGAAATGTCTGTGAAGAAGTATATGTAATTTTAGGTCCCATCAGGATGCTCCAACAGGTCTGTGTAGACCAGGATTAAGTAAATGTACAGCTAAATAGGATGGTATTAATCACCCGTAATAATGCAGAAATTTCTCAAATGGAGTAATTAGAAGCAATGGGCTCTTTAAACTGCTAAAGAAAAATGAAAGTAGAGGTGATGGAATATTAGTGCTATATTTAACTTGACCTTGAATAAAACTGATGTTTTTCATGATTAGATGTAAATTATGATTTACTTATTTTTCTAAACAATATTATTGCAGCAGTGATTATGTGTCCTTTGGCAAACTTAGGCACCTATTATGAATTTGTCCAGTTACAGTTGATGTTAACTTCATTCACTTGTGTCATGTGCTCTCTGCTAGATATTTCTATCACTTTGTACTTTAAAAAATAGTTAAAAAGCAACTTAAAAATGTTGAAGGAAATAAATTTATGTTATTTTTTTCAAATGCCAGTTTTCTATGAAAAATATAATTCTTTTTTGTCTGCAAAACTGCATATGCATTGTGGATTTATAATTAACTACTAACATCAGTGCACTTGCCCCTGTGTAGTTCTATACCTAGATCTTCTCATTCACGTTATTTGCTCAAAATTGGGTTCTGGTGGCAGCCAATCCTCTCACTCTTGGTTGCCATTATCTTAGGAATCACCATTGGCTTCTGTTAACCATGTCTAAGACTTGCTAAAATAGTTCTCCAGGCTAGTGTCTCCCAAACCTATATCCAGAGAATCAAGGAAATGGCTTTTACAGAATCTATAGAGAAAGCCTTAAACTTGATACTGAAGAGACAGCCTAGGAAAAGTATCTCACATTTTTATTATCTTGGCCTGTGGATAAGAAGCAAAACAACAATGCAAATAGGTTTGAAGTTGAGAAGTTATTCTTGACTACACCGATATTTTCCCTTTCGTTTACTTTTCCTTGAAAGTGAAGTTGCTACTGGCTGGGGTGGGGCGGAAAGGGTGCAACATTTTCCATTTATAGTTAATACAGGAATACTTGGAAATACCATCCTGAAATAATAGTAGTGAGAATATCAGCAATAAAAGTTGGTTCTCTTCATGGAAATCTAGAAACTTTTCTGGCTATCTTAATCTGCCAATTTTTCTCACCGATCACAGCCTAACCTACTGCAATTGAATTTTAACCTCCTGAGGAAGTAACTATGTTATTTTTTATACCCATTTTTTCTCTTCCCTGTAGTGCTATAATTTGTGATTTTTAATAGAGAAGATACTATCCAAAAATAAAAACTACGTATTTCTTCCTCTATTACCTAGGAGTGATCTAGTGTAATCGGGTTCTGACAATTTGAATGAAAGAGAAAATGGTATGTGCAACTTCTGAGATGTTTTCTTATTGAGAGAAAGCATGCTCTTTTCCCTTTTCTGTCTTCTGGCTGGCTAAAATGTGGACACAATGGTGAGAGCTGGCACTTTCACTTTGGACATTGAGATAATCCAGGCAAAGTAGGTTATGGTAGAGCAACTGGGTAAAAGAATACCTGGTCCTTGATATCTTAAAGTGACATAATAAATCTGATCACTGACCTTTGAACTTGTTTGTATCTGATTCTTGTGCGTATCTGTGTCCCATTAGATCAATGGTTCTCAACCTTAGCTGCACATTAGAACCACCTGGGGAGCTTTTAAAATTATAATTTCCCTTCCAGACAGCATCTTTAAAAGTAAGATTTGTGTACTATTATTAACATACTTTAACTGAGATATTATTGACATGTATTATTTTCTGTTGTCACAGATGTCAATATCTCCTTTTTATAACTACATGAGTATATCACATAATAATAATATATCACATTTTCATTTATCTTTCATCCACTGATGGACATTTAGATTGCTTTTATATCTTAGCTTTTATAAATAATGCTGCAATTAACATGGGGTGGATATATCTTTTCATTTCCTTCAGATAAATACCTAGAAGTGGAATTTCTGGGTCATATGGTAGTTCTTTTTTTTTTTTAATTTTTTTTTTGAGGAACCACCATACTGCTTTTCAGAGTAGCTGCACCAACTTACATTCCCACTAACAGTGCACCAAGGGATCCCTGTTCTCCATAGCCTGCCAACACTTGCTACTTCTTGCCTTTTTGATAGTTGCCATTCTGACCAGTATTGGGTCATATCTCACTGAGATTTAGATTTTCATGGTCCTTGAGATTAGTGATATTGAGCATCTTTTCATTTACCTATTAGCCATCAGTATGTCCTCTTTGGAAAAAAAATATGTATTCAGATTCTCCAACCATTTTTAAATCAGATTGTATGCGTATGAGTTCTTTACATATTTTGAATATTAACCTCTTATCTGCTATATGATTTGCAAGTATTTTTTCCCATTTGCCAGGATGCCTTTTCATTTTGTTGACAAATTCATTTTTAGTTAGTACTCATCCTAGTGCTTGTAACTAAATACACACAATGAAACAAACAATGTTGTTTTTCCAGTTTGTGGATGAAATTCAATTAAACAAATTGTATTCATACAGATTAAAATAAAATAAAAACAGTCATTTCTATCTAAAAGTAGAAAATGCATAATTAATATACAATATTAAGTAAGAAAAGAAGACTCACTCAAGGAGGCACACACCAAGGCACATCATACTTACATTACCAAGATGAAAGATAAAGAGAGAATCTTAAATACAGCAAGAGAAAAAGAGACAGTTACTTACAAAGGGGTTCCTATAAGGCTATCAGCTGATTAACAAAATAAACCTTGCAGGCAAGAAGGAGCTGGAAAGAAGTATTCAAAGTCAGGAAAGGCAAAGACCTACATCCAAGATTACTCTATTCAACAAAGCTCTCATTTAGAATGGAAGGGCAGATAAAGTGCTTCCTAGATAAGATAAAGTTAAAGGAGTTTATCACCATCAAGCCTTTATTATATGAAATATTAAAGCAATTTACCAAAGAAAAAGAAGATGATCAAAAATATGAACAGTAAAATGACAAATTCACAGCTATCAACAACTGAACCTGGAAAAAAAAAAAAGGAAATTAAGCAAACATCTAGAATAGGAACAGGAACAGAATCACAGAAATGGAGATCACATGGAAGGTTATCAGTGGGGAGGGGGAGGAGGGAGAATAGGGGAAGAGGTACAGGGAATAAGAAGCATTCAATCTACAGTAGGAATAAGAAGCACAAAATAGACAGGGAGAGGTTAAGATTAGTCCAGGAAATGGAGAAGCCAAAGAACTTATATGTACAACAGTGGATATGAACTAAGTGGGGGGAATGCAGGTGGGAGGAGGCTGCATGGATGGGAATAAAGGGGAGAAAAAAATGGGAAAACTGTAATAGTATAATCAATAAAATATACTTAAAAAAAAAAGAAAGGAGGACTCACAATCACTTTTTCCATGGTATCTTTGGTAGTTAAAACTTCTCAATATAGAATTCTTTAAACATTCCACTCCGTAATTTCTAAAAAGATAATCAACCACTTTCTCAGGTTTGTGAATTATATTCTAAAACTTCTTATGGTCAGTCTATGTTTTTTTTTCACCTACAATACAGAAAGTCAGTTGAAATTCTGTCCCTTCCATTTAATTTGTTTACCTTTTTAGAGATTCTAGATTTTGGCTAACATGGTGGAATTTTCAAATGAGCATGGTTTTGTTCTTATTGATGTAAACAAATTAAACCTACATGTGTTAGTTAATATTGTTTTTTACAAGTTGGTACCACTGTTCTGTTTTTGATTTATAAATATATAATATATTAAGTAGATTATATATATATATATATATTACTATTTTGAGGACTCAAATGACTTAGAATTTTTAAATATTAAAAATTAGAGCATTTAAACTTTAAAAAGCAAATAAAAACCTGAATCACAGTGTTACTGTGACTATGTAGCAGATGATCTGTACTTGGGGAAAAAAGATCAGAAAGATATATCAATATAGTAGCAGAATAAAAGTCCAGCTAAAACACTGTATGCTGAAGAGCTTTAGTAAAAAGGCACTGATTACCATCTTTCATTGGATATTAAAGACTTTTTGAAAGGTAAATGCCTGGGATCCATCTTTTATGCATTATATTAGAATCCCCATGGGCAGTGCCTGGTAATCTGTATTTTTGAAAAGTTTCCAAGGGGCTTTTACTCTATGATTTTGTGTTTGGGACCTGCCAATCTAAAGAATACAGTATCTATTCAATTCTTTTTTTTAACTTTTTTTATTGTTGTTCAAGTACAGTTGTCTCCATTCCCTGCCCCCAAACCACTCCCCTCCACCCCAGCTGTCCCCACTTCCCACTCTTGATCATACCCCCTTTGGTTTTGTCCATGTGTACTTTATAGATGGTCCTAAAAACCCTTCTCCGTTTTTCACTCCTTGTCCCCTCCCACCTCCCCTCTGGTTCCTGGCACTTTGTTCTTAATTTCCATGTCTCTGGTTATACTTTGTGTGCTTGTTTGTTTTGTTGATTAGGTTCCACTTATAGGTGAGATAATATAATATTTGTCTTTCACCACCTGGCTTATTTCACCCAGTGTAATGCTCTCCAGTTCCATCCATGCTGTTGTGAAAAGTAGGAGCTTCTTTTTTTCTGCTGTGTGGTATTTCACTGTGTAAATGTACCATGGTATTTTGATCCACTCACTTACCGATGGGCACTTAGGTTGCTTCCAGCAATTGGCTGTTGTAAATAACACTGCTTTGAACATTGGGGTTCATAGGTTGTTTTGAATTGATGTTTCAGGATTCTTAGGGTATAATCCCAGAAGTGGAATTGCTAGGTCAAAAGGCAGTTCCATTTTTAGTTTTCTGAAGAAATTCCATGCTGTTATCCATAGTGGCTGCACCAGTCTGCATTCCTACTAACAATGCACTAGGGTTCCCTTTTCTCCATAACCTCTCCAACACTTGTTGTTTGTTGATTTGGTTATGATGGCCATTCTCACTGGCGTGAAGTGGTATCTCATTGTGGTTTTAATTTGCACCTCTCCAATGGGTACTGATTCTGAGCATCTTTTCGTAAGTCTCTGGGCCCTTTGTATGTCCTCCTTGGAGAAGTTTCTGTTCAAGTCCTTTGCCCATTTTTTAATTGGATTGTTTGTCTTGAACAGACACATAGACCAATCAAACAGAATAGAGAGCCCAGAAATAAACCCAAGTCTCTAAGCTCAATTAATATTTGACAAATGGGTCAGAAGCATAAAATGGAGTAAAAAGAGCTCTTCAACAAATGGTGTTGGCACATCTGGACAGCCACATGCAAAAAAATGAAACTCTATCACCTAGTTATACCATACACAAATAAATATAAGGTGGATAAAAGACTTAAATATAAATCATGACACCATAAAAGTCCTAGAGAACATAGGTAGGAAAATCTCAGATATTCTGTGCAGCAATATTTTCACCAATGCATGTCCCATATAGCAAGGGACATAAAGGAAAGAATAAACAAATGGGATCTCAGAAAAATAAAAATCTTCAGCATAGCTAAAGAAAATAGTATTAAAATGAAAAGAGACCCAACAATTTGGGAAAACATATTTGTCATTGATATCTCGACAAGGGTTTGATTTCCAAAACATAAAAAGAACTCTATTCATGTATTTAGAATGCTCTGATTTGTAGAATTTTCCTAGTAGAAACAAAATGTAACACATTCTTCACTTTTATTGAGAATGGCTATAAGAAATGGCAACATATAGAGCATATCCATATATTTCGCAAAATTATCACTAAGGCGAGTATCAGTGGATATGCATAGTTCTGATAAATAGCTTGAGGATTCATGTGCTCCAGATACTTGTTTTGTGCCTCAATTGAAAGGTGAATATCAACATAAATAAAGTTCAAACTTGACATTTGGCATAATTTCAAAATATACATGAGGTTTATGGATGTGCTAAAAGGTTTAATTGGTTATATGTATTTTTAAATATATCAACATTTTTGCAATCCTACTTCTTGCCTCTATTTTTTCATATATCAAGGACTAAATAACCTGATGTGACTGAAGTTTCTTGACTATAAATGACCCTAGCTAGTAAATAACTTGTATTTAAAGTCTCATGAAAAGAATTTCAGTTGGAAGGCAGAGATAATAAAAAAGTTGTTTATCATGTGAGTGGTAAAGTAGGGAAAGAACAAAAATGTTGATCCAAGTTTAAAGAACACAAATAACAACAGCTTAAGGTTTCTTTCTCCTTGATTTATACTACTGCCCAGTAAACCAGCTGGGCATGCATTTCATGAGGTCAGGGAACCATGGGGGTGGATATACATCTTCTTGCGGCCTCTCTTGCTCTCATAGAAACCTACATTTCAGCAGTCACCTGTGCAGTGAGGGATCAGTTTAGGTCTGAGGAGCCAAGGCCAGGGATTTCTGCCTTTTATACATCATGCTCAGTGGTGAGGTCATTGGCACTTAGGGTCCCATTTGAGTTCTCACTATTCAGCAGTAAGAACTTCAGAGCTCTATCTTCATATTTGGGCCCAGAATGCCTCTGATCAACCTTACCGCAGGGTAGTAAGCTGTCATGATATCATGTTGCCCCTCTTCTTGGCTTCTTGAATCTTGAGTACAATTTTTGTGTTTGATCTCAGTGAGCATGTTGTATGATGGCAGGATTCATCATTGAACCTCTAGTGCCTCAAACCATGCTTAGCTCGGAGTAAGTTTCAATTATTTGTTAAATAAATGAATAAGAGCAGACACTTTTCTTAAGCATGAAAATTAACTAAAAAGTTTTAAGTTGTATTTTTGTTTCTTTTAAAAAGCCTCTTCAAAAAAATTTGTGACACACTGCAACCTATTTATTTTCTAAAAAATTAAGTAAGACACAACCTTAAGTTACTTCTCATTTACTTCTAATATTTGCTAGTCAATCAGTGATGCTTACTGCGTATAGAACAGTACACTGGACATTTGGGGAAACACAAAATATATGGAAGGCATAATCTATAATGAGATTTTTAAAATCATTTACACATCTGTATATTCCATGGGGAAACTAAGCTTTATAAATGTTGGAATCTTTATAAAAATGTATTTTCCCTGGCCATGTGGTTCAGTTGGTTGGAACATCACTACATGAACCAAAAGTTTGCTGATTCCATCCTGCTCAGGGCACTTGCCTAGGTTGCAGTTTCAATCCCTAGTTGGGGTACATACGGGAGGTAGCAAATTGATATTTCTCTTTTTCTCTCTCTCCCCCTCCCTCCCATCATACCCTTCCTCCCTTCTTCTCTCTCTAAAAGTCAATGGAAACATATCCTCAGTGAAGATTTAAGAAATTAATTTTCGTATAAGTATATATTTATAGGTAAATATATAAAGAGTTTGATATTTATTGAAAGTTATTACAATTCAACAATTCATATGAATTAAAATAATTCTAAACACTTAAATTATAGTTGATATGCAATATCATATTCATTTAATATGTACAACATAGTGATTAGGTATTTATATAACTTACAAAGTGAACTCCTTGATAAATCCAATACCCATCTGACACCATACATAATTATTACAATGTTATTGGCTATATTCTCTGTACTGTACATTATATCACTATGAATATTTTTTAACTGCCAATTCTATTCCATTATCCTTCAACTTTCCCACCCAACTGCCCCCCCTGCCCCTCTGGCAACTATTAATTTGTTCTCTATATCTCTGAGTTTGTTTCTCTATTGTTTTTTCATTTTTTGTTTTTTAGATTTCTCATAAGTGAAATCATATGATCTCTGTCTGACTTATTTCACTTAGCATAAAACCCTCTAGGTTAATCCATTTTGTTGCAAATGACAATATATTACATTCTATTTTACGTAGTACTTTTTCTTTATCCATTTGATTATTCATGGACACTGAGGTTGATTCCATGTCTTGGTTGGCTATGATAAACAATGCTGCAGTATATATATATACCCATATATATCCCTTTCTGAATTAGTGGTTTGGCTTTCTTCACCTATGGAATATGTGGAAGAAAATGGAATTGCTAAGTCATATGGTAGGTCTATTTTTAACTTTTTGAGAAACCTTTATACAGTTTTCCACAGAGGTTGTACCAGTCTGAATTCTTACCAATAGTGCACCAGGGTTTCCTCTTCTCCACATCCTTGCCAACCCTTGTTGTTTGTTGATTTATTAATGATAGCCATTCTGACAGGTGTGAGGGGATATCTCATTGTAATTTTAATTTGTATTTCTCTGATGATTAGTGATGTTGAGTATCTTTTCATAAGTCCATCTGTCATATGTAAGTCCTCTTTGTGAAAGCATCTATTCAGTTCCTCTGCCACTTTATTAATTGGTATATTTGTTATTGTTGTTGTTGTTTGCTATTAAGCTATATAATTTGGGAATTGACCAGTTATTGAATATATCATTGATGAATATCTTCTCTCATTCAGTAGGTTGTCTTTTAATTTTTTTGATGTTTTCCTTTACTCTCCAAAAACTTTTTAGTTTGATGTAGTTTCATTTCTTTATTTTTTATTTTGTTTCCCTTGCATGAGTATCTAAAATATATTCTTAAGGGTAATGTCAAAGTTTAATACCTATGTTTCTTCTAGGAATTCTATGGTATCAAGTCTTACATTTAAGTCTTATTCCATTTTGAGTTTATTCTTGTATATGTATTAAGAATGTAGTCTAGTTTAATTTTTTGCATATATCTGTCCAATTTTCACTGTACCATTTATTGAATAGACTGTCTTTATCATATGTTCTTGCCTCCTATGTCAAATCTTTAAAAAATTTTATTGTTGTTCAGTTACAGTTATCTCCATTTTGCCCCATTACTCTCCTGCCCTGCTCACACCCCTACATTCAATCCCCACCCCCTAGTCTTGTCCATGGGTCCTTTAAACATATTCCTTGACTTGACCCTTCCCTTTCTTAACCCCATTATTCCCCTCTTATCTCCATTGGGCACTGTCAGTTTGTTCTTTTTTTCCCATGTCTCTGGTTATATTTTCTTGCTTGTTTGATTTGTTGAGTAGGTTCTACTTATAGGTGAGGTCATATGGTATTTTTCTTTCACTGCTTGGTTTATTTCACTTAGCATAATGCTCTCTAGTTCCACCTATGCTGTCACAGAAGGTAAGAATTCCTTCATTCTTTCTTCTGTGTAGTATTCCATTGTGTAAATATACCAGAATTTTCTGATCCACTCATTTACTGATGGGCACTTAGATTGTTTCTAGCATTTAGTTATTGTAAATAGTGCTGCTATGAACATAGGGGTGCATAAGTTCCTTAGAATTGGTTATTTGGGAATCTTAGAGTATATTCCCAGCAGCAGAATCAGTGGGTCAAAAAGCAGTGCCATTTTTAGTTTTTTAGGAAATTCTATACAGTTTTACAAAGGGGCCGTGCCAGTATTCATTCCCACCAACAGTGCACTGGAGTTCCCTTTTCTCCCCATCCTCGCCAGCATTTCTTGTTTGTTGATTTATTAATGATGGCCATCCTGACAGGTGTGAGGTGATATTTCATTGTGGATATAATCTGCATCTCTTTGGTGGCTAGTGATGAGCATCCTTTCATATGTCTCTGGGCCCTCTGTATATCTTTCTTGAAGAAGTGTCTATTTGGGTCTTTTGTCCATTTTTTAATTGGAATGTTAGACTTCCTGGTGTTGAGTCATATGAGTTCTTTATGTATTTTGGAGACTAAGCCCTTGTTCTATGTATCATTGGCAAATGTGTTCTGCCCTGCAGTCAGTTCCCTTTTCATTTTGATGATGATTTCTTTAGCCATGCAGAACCTTTTTAATTTGATATATCCCAACTTGTTTATTTTTTTTTTTCCTTTATTTCCCTTGTCCCGGGAGATATATTGGAAAAATATTGCTGCATGAGATATCTGAAGTCTAACTGCCTGTGTTCTGTCCAGGACTTTTATGGAGTGAAAACTTACATTTAAATCTTTCATCCATTTTGAATTTATTCTGGTGTATGGTGTAAGGTTGTGATCTAGTTTCATTTTTTTTTTTTACATGTACCAGTCCAGTTTTCCAACACCTTTGTAGAAGAAGCCATTTTTACTCCATTTTATGCTTCTTCCCCCTTTGTCAAAAATAATTGACAAATAAACCCGTAGAGACATGAGTTTATTTCTTGGATCCCTATTCTGTTCAGTTGATCTATGTGTCTGTTGTTATGCCAGCACCAGACTATTTTGATTACATTGGTCATGTAGTACAGTTTGATATCAGGTATTGTGATCCCTCCTACTTTGTTCTTCTTTCTCAAGATTGCTGAGGATATTCAGAGTCTTTTTGGTTCCATATAAATTTTTGAAATACTTGTGTTAGGACTGTGAAATATGCCATTCTTATTTTAAAAGGACTTGTGTTGAATTTATAGATGGCTTTGGGTAGTGTGGACATTTTAATGATGTTTAGTCTTCCAATGCATGAACATGGTGTATGCTTCCATTTATTTGTATCTTCTTTAATTTCTTTCTTCAGTGTTGTGCAGTTTTCTGAGTACAGGTCTTTAACCTCCTTGATTAAATTTATCCCTAGATGTTTTATTTTTCTTGCTGCTGTAGTAAATGCAATTTTTCTAGTTTTTCTTCCTGATATTTATTTGTTGATGCACAAAAATGGCATAGATTTTTGATATTGAATTTTCATCCTGCTATTTTAACAAAGTCACTTATTAGATCGGGTAGTTTTATGGTAGAGACTATAGGGTTTTCTATTTACATTATCATGTCACCCTCAAACAATAACTGTTTTACTTCCTCCTTTCCAATTTGGATGATATTTATTTATTTATTTTCCAACCATTGTGGATAGAACTTCTATTACTATGTTGAATAAGATTAATGAAAGTGAACACCTTTATCTTGTTCCTGATCTTAAGGGGAAAGCTTTTAGTTTTTTCCCTGTTGAATATAATGTTGGCTGTAGGTTTCTTGTACATGGCTTTTGTTATGTTGCTGTATTCTCTCTCTATCCCCACTTAGCTGAGTGTTTTTATCATAAATTGGTGCTGTATTTCATCAAATGCTTTTTCAGTATCTATTGATATGATCATCTAATTTGTTCTTTTCATTTTGTTTATGTGGTGTATTATGTTTATTGGCAAATGAGGTACAATCCTTGCTTCCTTGGGATGAATTCCTCTTGATCACATTATGTGATCTTTTTAATGTATTTCTGAATCTGGATTGCCAATATTTTGTTGAGTATTTTAGCATCTATATTCATCAGAGATATAGTTCTGTAGTTTTCTTTCTTTCTGAGTCTTTACTTGGTTTTGGAATTAGGATGATACTGGCCTTATTAAAAGAGTTTGGGAGTCTTACCTCTTCTTGATTTTTTTAGAAATGAGGGTAGGAGTTAGCTCTTCCTGAAATGTTTGCTAAAATTCACTCATGAAACCATCTGGTCCCGGCCTTTTGTGTGTGTGGGTTTGTTGTTGTTGTTGTTGTTGTTGTTTTGTTTTTGTTTTTACTGCTGAAATTTCACTAGTTGTTATCGGTCTATTCAAGCTTTCTGCTTCTTCTTGATTCAGACTTGGAAAGTTTTATGTTTCTAGAAATTTGTTCATTTCTCTCAGGTTGTGAAAGTTCTTGGTATATAGTTGTTCATAGTAATTTCTTACAATCCTTTGCATTTCTCTGATATCAGTTGTAATTTCTCCTCTTTCGTGTCTTATTTTACTTGTTTGGGTCCTATTTTTTTGCCTGATAAGTCTGGTTAAAGATTTGTCAATTTTGTTTACCTTCTCAAAGAACAAGCTCCTGGATTTATTGATCCTTTGAATTGTTCTTTTAGTCTCTATGTCATTTAATTCTGCTCTGATCTTGATTATTCCCTTCTGTCTACTTCCTCTGGATTTTGTTTGTTCTTATTCCTCCAGTTCTTGTAGATGTAGGTTAGGTTGTTTACTTGAATTTTTTCTATATTCTTTAGGAGGCCTGAATTGCTTTGAACTTCCCTCTCAATACTGCCTTTGCTGTGTCCCAAAGATTTTGTGTTGTCCTGTGTTTATTTCATTTGTTTCCCAATACTTTTTGATTTCTTACTTGATTCCATTGTTGACCTAGTTATTTTTTAACATGTTATTCAGTCTCCATGTATTTGAATGTTTTTGAATTTTTTCTTTGAGGTTGGTTTCTAGTATCAATCCACTGTGACCTGAGAAGATACTTGATATTTCATTTTTTTAAATTTGCTGAGGTTTGTTTTATGCCCACCATTGTGGTCTATCTTTGAAATTGCTCCAGGTACATTTGAAAGGAATATGCATTTTGCTACTTTGGGGTGAAAAATTTATCATATACCAATTAAGTCTCTTTGATCTAAAGTATTGTTCAGTGCCTCAATATCCTTACTGATTCTTTGTTTGGAACACCTATCCATTGTTGATAGTAGGTGTTAAAATCACTTACAATAACTGGGTTGTTGTCCATATCTGTCTTGAAGACCTCCAAGATTTTCTTTATATATTTAGGTGATCCTATGCTGGGTGCATTATTGTTTACAAGGGTTTTGTCCTCTTTTTGTGCCACTGACTTAAGTATTATGTAGTGACCTTCTTTGTCCCTTCGAATGGCATTTGTTTTGATGTCTACTTTGTCTAAGTATTGCTACCCCAGTTTTCTTTTTATGTCCATTTTGTTGGAATATTTTTTGCCATCCCTTCATTTTCTATCTGTGTAGATTTTTTTTCTGAGATAGGTCTCTTATAGACTGTATATATGTGGGTCATGTTTTCTCATCAATTTAGCTCTCCTATGTCTTTTGATTACAGCCTTTATTCCATTTATGTCTAAGGTTATTACTGATACATACGTATTCATTGTCATTTTTTCCCTACCTATGTTCCTCTCTCTCTCTCTCTCTTCTCCTTTCTGTAGCAGTCCCTTTTATATTTCATTCAGTGCCGACTTGGTAGAGATGTATTCTTTTAGTCTTCTTTTGTTGGGAAGCTCTTTATTTCACTTTTCATTTTAAATGAGAGCATTAATGGATAGAGTAGTCTTGAATGCATGTGTTTGGCTTTCATTACCTGAAATATTTTGTGCCAATCCATTCTTATAGTGTTTCTGTTGAGAAATCAGCTGATAGCTTTATTGGAATTGTTTATTGGAATTGTTTTTGAATGTGACTAGCTGTTTCTCTCTTGTTGCCTTTAAGATAATTTGTCTTTAAAATTAGCCATTTTATGGTGTGTCTTGGAGTAAGTCTCTTTAGTTTCTTCTTGATTGGAACCCTGTGTGCTTCCTGAACTTGTGTACCTTTCTTCCCTCACCAAGTTAGTGAAGTTTTCTGTCATTACTTTTTTGAACATCTTTTCTTTCTTTTTTTTAAATTTTATTTTAATTGTAGTTCTTGTACAGTTTTCTGTCTTCTAGTCCCATCCAGCCCACCACCCCAGCCCTCCCCACCACCCTCCCATTTCCACCCCACCAGCTATTGTCCATGTGACTTTTATACTTGTTGCTCTAAACCCTTCCCCTTTTCCCTTGAAATTCATACCCCTCTCTTGTTCTCAATTTCAGTGTTTTTGGTTATATTATGCTTGTTTGTTTGTTCTGTTGATTAGGTTCCTGTTAAAAAGGTGAGATCATATGGTAGTTGTCTTTCACCTCCTGGCTTATTTCGCTTAGCATAATGCTGTCCAGTTCCATCCATGCTGTTACATAGGGTAGGAGCTCCTTCTTTCTTTCTGCTGCACAGAATTCCATAGTGCAAATGTACCATAGTTTCTTGATCCATTCATTTACTGATGGGCACCTAGGTTGCTTTCAACACTTGGCTATTGTAAATTGTGCTGCTATGAACATTGGGGTGCATAAGTTCTTTTGGATTGGTGTTTCAGGGTTCCTAGGATATAATCCTGGCAGTGGAATTGCTGGGTCAGAAAGTAGGTCCATTTTTAGTTTTCTTAGAAAATTCCATACTGCTTTCCATAGTGGTTGTGCTAGTCTGCAGTCCTACCAACAGTGCACTAGGATTCTTTTTTCTCCACAACCTCTCCAACTCTTGTTGTTTGTTGCTTTGTTTATGATGGCCATTCTGGCTGGTGCGAAGTGGTATCTCATTGTGGTTTTAATTTGCATCTCTCTGATAGCTAGCAATATTGAGCATCTTTTCATGTGTCTCTGGATCCTCTGTATGTCCTCCTTGGAGAAGTGTGTGTTCACGACCTTTGCCCATTTTTAATTGGGTTGCTTGTCTTCTTAGAGTGGAGTTGTGTAAATTCTTTATACATTTTGGAGATTAAAGCCTTGTCTGAACTATCATTGGCAAATATGTTTTCCCATACAGTTGGTTTTCTTTTTATTTTAACACTGTTTTCTTTAGCTGTGCAGAAGCTTTTTATTTTGATGAGATCCCATTTGTGTATTCTTTCCTTTATGTCCCATGCTTTAGGGGACATATCAGTAAAAATGTTGCTGGGTGAAATGTCTGAGATTTTCCTGACTATGTTCTCCTCTAGGACTTTAATGGTGTCATGACTTATATTTAAATCTTTTATCCACCTTCAATTTATTTTTGTGTATGGTGTAAGTTGGTGCTCGAGTTTCCTTTCTTTTGCACATAGCTGTCCAGTTCTCCCAACACCATTTTTTGAAGAGGCTACTTTTACTCCATTTTATGTTGCTGCCTCCTTTGTCAAATATTAATTGACCATAGAGAATTGGGTTTACTTCTGGGCTCTCTGTTCTATTCCACTGGTCAATGTGCCTGTTTTTATGCCAGTACCAGGCTGTTTTGATTACAGTGGCCTTGTAATACAGTTTGGTATCAGGTATTGTGATCCCTCCCAGTTTGCTCTTCTTTCTCAAAATTGCTGCAGCTATTCATGGTCATTTATGTTTCCATATAAATTTTTGATGTGTTTGTTCTATGTCTGTGAAATATGCCATTGGTGCTTTAATAGGTATTGCATTGAATTTGTAAATTGCTTTGGGTAGTATGGACATTTTGATGATGTTAATTCTTCCGGTCCATGAACACAGTATATGTTTCCATTTGTGTGTGTCTTCCTTGATTTCTTTCTTCAGTGTTGTGTAGTTTTCTGAATACAGGTCTTTTACCTCCTTGGTTATGTTTATTCCTAGGTATTTTATTTTTCTTTTTGCTATATCAAATGGGTATTTTTTTCTTGATTTCTGCTTCTGCTGTTTCATTGTTGGTATACAGAAATGCCTTTGATTTCTGGATATTGACTTTGTACCTGGCTGTTTGTCCAAATTTATTTATTAGGTCAAGCAGCTTTTTGGGCGAGTCTATAGGATTTTCTATGTACACTATCGTATCATCTGCAAACATGATAGTTTTGTTTCCTCCTTTCCAATTTGGATGCCTTTTATTTCCTTTTCTTTTCTAATTGCCCTGGCCAATACTTCCAACACTATATTGAATAGAAGTGGTGAAAGTAGACAACGTTGTCTTGTTCCTGATCTTAGTGGAAAAGATTTTAGTTTTTGCCCGTTGAGTATGATGTTGGCTGTATAGCTTTTCTATCCCTTGCTCCTTTTCTTCTCCTTCTTATATAGCTATCATGCAATGTTTTTACATTTCATGTTGTGCTATAGTTCCCACTAAGTTACATGTACTTTCCGTAAAGTTCCTTGTAGGTCTCACTGAGTTCCTTGAGCATCCTTATAACTGATATTTTGAATTCTATCTCTAATAAATTGATTGCCTCAATTTCTTTTAACATTTTGCCTGGGGATTCCTCCTTTCCTTTATATTGAAGGTCATTTATTTGTCTCTCCATTTTATCTGACTACTTTTGTTTGTTTCTACATCTCTGGTTTCTCTGCCTTGCCTGCCTTTCTTTGTAGGGTGGACCTCTGTGGTAGGAGTCCTATGGGACTCAGTGGTGCAGTCTCTTGGATCTCCTGATCTGTATGCTCAAGGGTTGCCCTTACTCAGTTTATGTTGGCTCTGTTATTTAACCTGTACTTTGATTTTTGATGGCTCATTTGTTGGTGGTTCTCTCCTCCATCTGGTTGACTGGAAATCACAACCCCTAACACCCTGTATGCTGCTGTACAGATATGGAAAACAAAGCAATGTCACCCAGAAAAGCAAACCCATGCCAGAAAAAAAGTAGCCCACTATCACATCAGCATTATCAAAAGCAATTGAGAAAAGATTAATAAAGGTGGAAAGAGATTAAGAATATTATAAGATAGAAAAAAGGGAATGTGAGATGACTAAAGGAGAGAAAAATGATCTTTTTTGAGAGAGAAGAGTGGGGAGAAACTATCTGAGTAGGGAATAGAAACAAGGCCAATAAAGGGAGAAAATCAAATTTAAAATGTAAAAACATGAAAGGATGATGGCAAAATGAAGTAAGAAAAGGAAAGCATATAATGTGAGGTTTAAAATAAAATTGAAAAAATAGTGAACCAAGGGGAAGAAAATTGCAGAAAAATCAAAACAGGATCAATAACAATGACAGATGAGCAAAAATTAATAAATGTTGGAAAGATAATAAGAATATTATATGAAAGAGAAAAGAGAGTTTGAAATGTCTACAGTAAATAAAAATGATTTTGAGAGCATAGAGGGTGGAGAAATAATAAGAGTATGGAATAGAATCTAGGCTAAGGGAAAAATAAAATTCGAAACTGAAATAAGCATGGGTGGGTGAGGCAAAATGGAGTAAGATGGGGGCCAAGAAATCCTCTTGCTGTGCAATTTTCTGATCTCTCTGCCCAGTTGTATTCAGTAGGAGCAAACTGTGATTTCAGTCTTTTCCCTTTGCTGGCAGAGCAGCTATGCCCAGGGTCCCTGCC
This sequence comes from Anoura caudifer, assembly GCA_004027475.1. Lineage (NCBI taxonomy): Eukaryota > Metazoa > Chordata > Mammalia > Chiroptera > Phyllostomidae > Anoura > Anoura caudifer. Next base: position 55,911 of record PVKU01009643.1, read on the forward strand.
CTGCATACTTCCCTTTTAAAAAGTCTTTCTGGGCACACCTACTGCGGTACTGAGTCACTGTCCAGTTTCCCACACATACTGCCTCTCCAAAAAGCCAAAGAGTCTCACAGTCCCAGCTGGCCATGGCCTGCCTTCACCCAACCCAGGTGCAAACAAATATAGTCCCTTTTTCCCTGGCACTCTTTCAGTTGGCATTTGCCACTGCAGCTATGGGTGTGGTGCTTACTGTGTGTGTACATGGACTGGATCTCCCAATTTTGTGTATCCAAATCACTTCTGGCCCAAGTCTGAGGGTTCTATGCTCTGGGAAGGGAAGGAGCCACAAAGCTACAATTTCTGACTAGGCCTTCTGTGGTGGCAGGTGCCACACATGGAGTATTTCCCTGTCAATTTTTAAAATCTCCTTAGCACCCATTGTGAAGCATCTTCCCTTCTCCTTGGCACCCAAACTTCATATCAGCTGAGATTCCATTGAATGTTAAGTTTATATGTTGGCAGATCAGCCAAGTATTCAAGTTGGGGGCAAGAGCAAGTGGACTCAGCTTCTATTTACCTGGCTGCCATCTTCTCCTCTGATTGTGGTAGATCTTCTTTGTAATGTACTGTTGGATGTAGTTTGCTAATATTATGTTGAGAATTTTTGCGGCTATATTTGTAATGGGGTGTAGTCTGGGAGGCCCCAGAGCAGTCCTCCCCCACACCCCACCCTGCTACACAAGTCTGGCTGTGGCATGGGAGAAATGGAGCAGGGTCATTGAGGCTTATTTTGCATGTCAACAGCAGGCTAGCTTCATACCTATATGTAAAAATGGTTATTTTGCATGTGAACAGCAGGCTAGCTAGAGAGATGAGTGTGACTTTGACCCATGATGTAACTGGAAGGCAGCTCCCCTGGTTACAGTGCCTGAACAAGAGCTTGGAGATGGTTCACTCCATACCACAGGGCCATGACTGCCTGGACTAACTGTGTCAGCCAAGAAAGGCATCTCCTGTGGGAGTGCTGGCAGTTGTAGCCAATTGTGGGAGGAGTTGTAAATGGGGATATGGAGCAGGTTCCAGGCAATGATTTAAACTAAAGGCAGGCAGCTATGAGCAATGAGAGACAATGCAGGGGGACAATGTGAGACCATGTGGGAAGAAAAGGGGTAGAAGCACACTTGCTGGCAGGCCAAGAGGAGGTGCCACATGATTTTGGATTAAGAACTGAAGATTCTGGTGACAGGGCTGATGGTGCTGGGGACTGCCCAGCCAAGCCCATATTACTAGGAGGAACCAGGAGTCTAGCTGAGCTATAGATTTCTAGTTCTTTTCCTGAGATGTGGTACCCCTGATTGGCCTGGTTTAGCAAGGGGAGGCAAAACTGTGTGTGCATTTGTGGGTGTTTTAAAGGGATGTTGAGATTTAATGATGACATTCTCTCAGCCCTCTAAACCTGTATAACTTTCAATTAAATAATTCCTTAACTTTTTAAAAAAACTTTGGCATTGAGAGCCACAGTTCCTAATACCTGGTGGTGGGCAAGTAGAACCATAGTACAGAAAGACCCTGGGGGAGGTGGGCTTGTTTCAGTGACAGTATTTGGGTTCTCCAACAGGTAGATTTTGTAACATGTTCACCAACAATATTAATTTGCCCATAATTTCTTTTTTGGGGCGAGTAGTGTCTTTGTCTCATTTTGATATCGGGGTATTGCTAACCTGGTCAAATGAGTTTCAGAGCTTTCCCTTCCCTTGAATGTTTTGTAAATATTTAAGAATAGATGTTAATTCATTGAATTTTTGGTAAAACTCATCTGTAAAGCCATCTGGTACTGGACTGATGTCTGTAGGAATTTTTTATTTTTTTAAATTACAGTTTACTTTCAATAATATATTGGTTTCAGGTGTTGAATCATATACTTTACAAAATATTCCCCTGATATTTCCAGTACCCAACTAGCACCATACATAGTTAGAGCAACATTATCAATATATTTCCTATCCTGTATTTTATATCCCCATGACTACTTTGTAGCCAGAAATTTGTATTTCTTAATCCCTTCACCTTTTGCCCAGGCCCCTAATCCCCCTCCTCTATGGCAATCACTATTCTGGTCTCTGTATTTAAGAGTTTATTTAATTTTTTTTGTTGTTCTTTATAATCTACATATAAATGAAATCATATAGTATTTGTCTTTTTCTGACATATTTCACTGAGCATAATACACTCTATGTGGATCCATGATGTGGCAAATATTAAGACTTTTTTATGGATGAGTAATATTCTATTATATACATGGACTACCACTTTTTTATTCACTCTACTATCAATGGACCCTTGGGTTGCTTCCATATCTTGGCTATTGTAAATAGAGTGATAAACATGGAGTGCATATATCTTTTCAAATTAATATCCTGGCTTTCTTTGGATATACCCAGAAGTAGACAAACTGGGTCATACTGAAGTTTCTTTTTAATGTTTTGAGATAACACCATACTGTTTTTGCATAGTGGCTACACCACTTTGCATTCCTACCAGAAGGGCAAGAGAGTTCCCTTTTCTTCACATCTTTGCCAACACTTGTTCTGTTGATTTACTGATGATAGCCATTCTGTCATATGTGAGGTGATAGCTCATTGAGGTTTTACTTTGAATTTCTCTGAGGGTCATTGACTTTGAGCATCTTTTTATATGTCTATTAGGTTTTTGTATATCCTCCTTGAAAAAGTCCTTTGCCCATTTTTTTTTTTAAACTGGGTTGTTTGGGTTTGTTGTTATTCCTGTTGCATTGTCTGAGTTCTTTATAAATGTTTGATAGTAACCCTTTATCAAATGTATCATTGGCAAATATGTTCTCCCATTAAGTAACCTGCCTTTTCATTTTGTTGATGGTTTCCTTTGCTGTGAAAAAACATTTTAGTTTGATGTATTCCTACTTTTTTAATTTTTTCTTTTGTTTCCCTTGACCAAGTAGATATATCAGAAAAAAAAAATTGTTACTAAAAGAGACGTCTGAGATTTTACCGGCTATGTTTTCTTCTAGGAGTTTTATGATTTTGAGTCTTACATTTAAATCTTTAATCTATTTGAGTTTACTTCCATATGGGGTGTAAGAAGGTGGTCTAATTTCATTTTTTTATAAGTATCTTTTTTATTTTTGCTACACCATTTATTGAATAGATTATCTTTACCTTATTGTATGTTCATGCTCTGTTTGTCAAACATTAATTTGCCATGTAGACATGTGTTTATTTCTGCACTCTCTATTCTGTTGCATTTATCTATGTGTTTGTTTTTATGCCAGAACCATGCTGTTTTGATTACTTAGATTTGTTGCATAGTTTGATATCAAGTAGTGTCATTCCTCCAACTTTTTTCATCTTGCTGAAGATTTTGTGGTATTTTGTGGTTCCATATAAATGTCTAGAATATTTCTTCTAGTTCTGTGAAACACAATATTCATATCTTGTTATAAATTGCATGGAATTTATAGGTTTTGGGGGTAGTATGGATATTTAAATAATGTTAATTCTTCTTATCCATGAGCAAGTTATATACTTTCATTTATTCACATCTTCTTCAATTTCTTTCTTCAGTGTCTTATAATTTTCCAAGTACAGGTCTTTTACCTCCATGGTTAAATTTATCTTAGTATGTTTTTTTTTTAAATTAAATTTTATTTTAATTGTTGTTCTTATACAGTCTTCTGTTTTCTACTCCCATCCCGTCCCTCCGCCCCAGCCCTCCCCAGCTCCCTTCCATTTCCACCCCCCCCAGCTTTTGTCCATATGTCTTTCATACTTGTTGCTCTAATCCCTTCCCCTTTTCCCTGGATATTCCTATCCCTCTCCTCTCT